>JAVJIF010008827.1:0-152888 GCA_038442645.1 Agave tequilana | reverse complement strand
CAACCCCCAAGCTGAAAGGTTACGGGTCCACGACACTTCCGCTGCGCACTCTGATATCTATGAGGTACTTCGGGACGGAGAAGTAAACTAACACGAATGGATTGGATGCAAGAAGATGCAAAGAAGCGAGAAGAAAATCGGATATTCTGGGGGACACTGGAAGGGAATCAGAGAACAGAGTCAGGAATGAATTGTCAAGGTCATGGTATTCTTGTACTCGGTGCTGGAATCCCTAAATTCAGATACGATCAGTTAATCTGAACCTGACTGTACTGTTGGTAAGAGCCCGAGTATTGACCCAGGTGGTTACCCACACCAGGTGTGAACCTAGGCTCTGATACCACAATGTAACGCCCCGATCTAAAGGATACGGAGACGTTATGGTGACGTACATATGCGAGGTGAAAACACGTTCACGCGTACGTTAAGCCTCAGTACAGTACATTACCTCCATATAGTCATGAGGTCCAGCATGAAATAAGTACAAGAATACCTGCAGAAAGATGTCAGCGATCATAACAGATATGAAAAATAGGGACAAATAAGATAGCAGAAATAAATTAATAAGATACCTATGAATAGCCAGAGGAGGATCTCCCATGTGACTCCAAGGCACTCTCGGTACGCGGATCTCCAATCTAGGCACGCAAACTCAGGGTCGTCAGAAAGCGACCTAGTGAGTGGTAAAATGAAGGAAGCAGTAATATATACTATAGACTACAAGCATGATACTACTATAGATACATGATGGTGTCTACCATATAATAAGCATATCATAAGCGATAGAAATATATAAACATGTAAGTAGTGAATATACAGACAGTCGTCTTTTAAATACCATAACCACCTAACCGGTTATCATCAGGTCATGTCTCTAATTGTATCCAGTTTATATAATGTATAATATTATCTAGTGGTGACAAGTGTACATGCTAGTGGTGATAGGATAGCAGTGCACATGCAGATGGGCATATGCTAACTAACCAGTATACGGTGTGGTGCATAAACAGTAATGATGTATGCAGGTATACAAAAAATAGAATATATGCACATATGCATAAATAGTATGCCACTACAGAAATAGTAACATGTATCGGTTAGAGTAACAAGTATACATGTATGATATCGATAAATGGTCAGGTACGATAATACGTACAACTATACAGTAGGAAACATGTATCAGGCAAGGAACAGTAACAAGAAGTAAACATGTATCATGCAAGACATGTTATTTATACAATAGTAGCAATCAGTACCACCTGATATTTTAATCAATCTCTTCCATGTCCCATACCACTGACAGTTCATACTGGAGCCCGCACTCCAGTCGAACACATCCGACATGGCCTACGGGTACCGTTATCCAAACGAGAGAGTGACCAAATAACAAGTGTTCCCGACGTCACTATTGTGTATACTGTTTTATTATATTACTTGGAAACCCATGGTCGAGGAGTTCTTATCGGGTGGATGTATCCCGTGCATACCCGGGATCACGGCCTTAAACAAGCCCCTGGCTGCTAAGACCAGGGCCCTCCGCTAAGAGAGGAGCATGAATCAAGTAACAAGAGCTCATGGAGCAATTGGTAGGTAGCACTACCCGTCCCCTGCAGTGGGAAAACAATATGGATCCAGTACATCACCCGATAAGATCTAATCAACTGTCAAGTCTCCCCCATACCCAAGTTAGCTTTATGATCTGTTATATCAAGTATACAATGTAACAAGAATAACTACTGTACATGATACGGGTAACATGATAACTGGACCTGAGCTTTGTTGATAGCGTAGAACAATATCACGGGAATCAGGAACAATATAACATGAACAAGATAACATGAACAATATACCGGAAACGGGAACAATAGATGTGGGATTCCCACATATCGCATATCAACAGCTCGCATGTCCAGTAACAGGAATATCCATATCAGTAACAGTAACAATCATATAACAGGAATACGGTAACATGGAACATGGATTGCACGTGAAACAGAGATATGAAAATATGACATGCAGGTGTAACAGTGATATGTAAACATGACATGCACGTGTAGCAGTAAGATGTAAACAAGACATGCACGTGTAACAGTGATAGTAAACATGACATGCACATGTAACTGTATGTAAACATGACATGCACGTGTAACCGTGATATGTAAACATAACATAATTGTAACAATAATATTAAATGTGGTTGTCCGTGTATTAGTCTATCCATGTACCAGTGGGACATCTATGTGTAGCAATAATCCGTGTACTATATCTGAATAGTACTCGTACATGTTATATCAGGGTCAGTGTAATGAACTACAGTATCGTGTAATGTGGAACCTAGTGTGTGAAGGTGTCTAGCATGCATGGTGAGCATGTATGGACTTTATTGAATATTGAGTGTTTTAAGTGCTATGTGATTTACATGTGTTTTATGAAAATTATTTTTAGTTTATTCCTTGCTTGAAGGATTTCGTACTAGTTTAAAAGATTTTCCATTTAACTAGTTACGGTATTCTTCATTTTGGTAAGTTTTTCAACAAAGCTTATTTTCAAATCTATTTTTGAAAACCCCTACCCTTTACGAGAGGTTGGATGGGAGTCCATGCCTTGTATGTTTATATTGAAAATCATTTTAAACTTGTGCATGAGATGGGTGGATTAGTTATAGGAGTTATATCATGCTTTTATTGTTATGTCAATTGGTATCATTGAACTCTTTCAATTGGTATCAATTTGATCTTTTTGAATACTCATATGTTTATTGTGTATGTATACTTCCAATTGGTATCATCTATTGGTGATTGGTACTCATTCTATTTCATACACATATACTTATTTTTATTTGTGCTATTATATTTCTATATCTTAAGCACAAATGTTGTTTATGCTAGAGCTTGAGTTTCAACTTCATTTCAATTAATTTAGTTTTCAATTGGTATCTTATTTCAAGCCTAAGCATAGTTTTTGTTGGTATTTCATAAAGGGGGAGAAAATTCGACTTTCATATTTCAATTGGTATTTGTATTTCCACTCCCTTACTTTATGATAGAAAATAGTCATTTCAATTGTTTATATGACTTTAAAAAAAAGGAAAAATACTATGTTTTGATATCAAGATGTCTTGTGTTTTAAATTGGTATCTTAATTTTTTTAAAAAAAATTATTATACAAAAGTTTTGATTTGTATTGACTATATGCAAGGAGAGCTTAACATCTCTTCTACATATAGATTCATGATGAGTGTATCTTGTATTGAAGAGCTTAACATCTCTTCTTTATGTGGTACACGTGTGTAGGGGGAGCTTCACATCTCCTCTTATGCATTACATAATGTGTGTTATGTGAATTAGGGCTTAACATCCCTCCTTCATGTAATGCATATGTGTAGGGAAGCTAACTTAGCGTCTTCCTCTTCATGAATGTATATAGCATATAACATTTATTGATCTTTGTTTATTTTCGATTGGTATCAAGATGCTTTATTGACATATTTTCTATGATATCATGTTGATTATAGTCACCCCTTATTGACCTTATTTTTGTTTTAGACAAAAGGGGGAGAACATTGTTTGTATTATTTTGATTGACAAAAAGGGGGAGAAAGATTTTTACCCCCATTTTATTGTTTTGATTGTTTACCCTTTGTTGATGATTGACAAAAAGGGGAGAAAGATTTTGAGTTTTGAGTTTTATATATGCATACTTATGTTTTTGCATATATTAAGTTTTATTGGTATCTAGAGCATCTAGTATTTTTGTTAATGTTTTTATTAATTTAATTGGTATCTAGAGCTTCTAGAATCTGTTTATGTGTTTTATGCATGTTGATGCATACATGTTTATGTACATTCATTGCATATCTTTTTTTTATTTGTTTATGCATGAGTTAAGGGGGAGCTTCTTTGAAGCTTAACTTTAATCCATGCATATATAACTCCATGAGTTTTGTCATCATCAAAAAGGGGGAGATTGTTGGCCCAAAGGCCTTCCACCCTAGTTTTGATGATGATTAACTCATGTAGTTATGTTTACTAATATTCTTGTGATTTTAAGTTTCAAATCATTAACCAAGATATTAGTTGGTGATTAGCTTCAACAAGGAGTTTAGAAGCTTTTCATGGTGATTCCAGGGCCAAAGCATTAAGATCATACCTTGCCTAGCTTATGGATCACGGTGTTTGTGGATCGAGTCAACTTGAAGATGAAGATCATCAAGAAGACTTAGGTATCCATAGTTTAGATAGTGTGTTTTAGATCCATTTGTAAAGCTTAGTATAGTTGATATGCTCAAGTGCACTAACACACACGTTTTATGTTTTGGATTTGGTTTTCATGAATAGTAGATCAAAACAAGTTTACTTTATTTCTATGTATATTAAATATGTTCTACATATACATACATGCTTTAACTTGCTAGACAAACTTATTTTGACTATCCTATTCATGTATTGAAAAATCAAGTTTGATAAAAATACAAGTGTTGGTTTTGATAAAATTTGCAAGACTCAAAATGAATTGATATGATTGATATATGTCTTGAATTTTTATCACTTGTTTGTGTTTCAATATAAAATGTTAAAACAAGTTTATGGGATTTTCAGAAAAGATAAAAGATTTTTATAAAAGATTTTTCCCAGTTTTTCTGACCCAGGTTTGTGCTGACAGGCCGGTCGGTCGACCGTATGGGTCGACCGCACCAAGGGCCGGTCGACCCATAGGGTCGACCGACGTGCACAAACTCGTGCACGTCTGGCAGACACAAACTCATCGACCGTACGGGTCGACCGGTCTGAGAGCTCTGCTCTCTGTTTGTTTGGGTCGACCGGGCGGTCGACCGGGCGGCCGACCGCCAAGCCTGTCAGGCTGCCACATCAGCCTAACGGCTAGTTTCTGGTTTGGCCTATATAAACCCCATCTCTTTGGGTTTTTGGCCAAGGTTTTTAGAGACAAAATTTTCAGACTTTCTCTACTGTTTTAAAGAGTTTTAAAAAGAGTTTTGTGCCAAAAAGATTCATCTTTGTATTGTTTTGGGTTTTTGAAAAATCAAATGAAACTAGGTTTTGGGATTTTGATTTGATCTTTCATTTTCTATCTTTTACAAGAGACTTCCCAATTAGTTTTTCTTTGTTGCTTGTTTCCAAAAACACCTAGTTTCCACACTTGAGCTATCATTCTATCCTAATCTATTTAGGATCATTTGTTTTGTGGAAAAGAGAAAAGAAAAGAGATTGAGTTTGTGGTTTTTGGAACCACTAGTTGTACACCCTTATTCTTGTTGTATCCCTCTTTGGTAGAGGTGATCGGGTGATTGGTTTGCTCCCTCTAGTGAGAGGTGGAGTTGGTGTTGTAACCCTCTTCGGTAGAGGTGTTGGTTGTTGGTGTTTGGCTACGGGCCTACCCCTCAGCTGTGAGGTGGTTGTTTGAGAGAGGAGTTCGGTACTCCCTTGTTGTAAAAATCCTTCTCGGTGAGGTTCCCTCGGTGGGAGTCCTCGGTGGACGTTATAGTGGATTGGAAATCCTACACGGTGGTGTAGGCGGGGATGTAGAGCAAGGTGCTCGAACCTCGAAACATATCATTGTATTTGCGTTTGATCCACTTGTCTCTCTAACTCTCTCTCTCATTTATTTGTGCAAAGCATCATTCATATCATCATATCATATTTGCTTGTGTTGAGCATAGTTCATATTGTCATATCATATCTATTTCCTTGTGCTGTGCCTTGCATAGTTCACATTGCTATATCGTGTATATGCTTGGTTGTTTGTGTGTGCCTCACTTGTACTTAATCAACAAGAGCTTCACATAGCACCTCAACCCATTCAAGGGGAATCAAGAGGAGTTAGTCCAGAGCCCTTCACAGGGAATTCGGCTACACTTGTTGATTTTATTAAGTGTGATTGCAAAATTTGCATTAGCTTCCGCATTTAGCGCACTTAGATCCTAGATTAGCACTTACACCTATTCACCCCCCTCTAGGTGTTTTTTTCAATTGGTATCAGAGCTAGTGCTCCTGATATTAGGCTTAACATCCTAGGAGTGAGATCCATTTGATTGCTAATCTATTGTTTGCATTTGCTTGTTTGCACACTCATATAGTTTACCATGGACTTCATGTCCCCACCTAGCTTTGACCCTTCCAACATTGTTGTTTGGAAGTATAGGATGTCCATGTACCTAAAGACCCTAGGTTTGCATGTCTTTCTTGCGGCCACCAAGAAATGCTATCTTGGAGATCGCAATCATATAGGGGCCAATGCACATGCCCTTGAGGCCATTAGAAGCACATTACCTAAAGAATATCTTTTACTTGCTTCTAACTTTGATTCCGCATTTGCAGTGTGGAACATGTTGACAACCACCACCACCTCCGAGCTTCAATTGCCAAATCAACCGGAGGAGTCTAGTGGAGAATCTGATACTCAATGCTTAATGGTCCAAGGGAATGACTACCTTGAGGTACATTCGGAACCCCACTTAGATGCTAATGATGCTAGTTCTTCATGTGATGACAATATGGATCCCCATGCTTTAAATGAAGAACTTTCTATAGTGTGTGAAAAATTAATAGAAAAATACAACCTTTTGAAAAAGAAGACTTGTGCTTTAACTAAAGAAAAAGAGAATTTGTCTTCTAAGCTTAACATGGTTTTGCAAGAGAAAGAGGAGATTGCTAATGAGAGGGATTCATTAAAATCTCAACTTGACCTTGCACTTAAAGAAAATAAATTTTTTAAATCTAAAAATGATTGTGATGATGTGTTGAAGAAAAATGAGTTTTTATCTTCAAAAATTGATTTTGTTTTAAAAGAGAATGTTGCTTTGAAAAACAAAATAATTTCTATTTCTAATGATCTAGATGTTTGTTTAAAGAAAAATATTGTTTTGCAAAATAAGATGGATGCACATGTTTGTCATGCTAGTGTAGTTTCTTCATCTAGTCTACCTAATGCATGTACCTCTTCTTCTAAGATTAATGATGATATTTGTATGTTAAAGAAGAGAGTAGATTGTTTGGGCTCCACTATGAGCCAATGTGCCATGAATCATACACGCTTGGAATCTTTGGTTCGAAAGAAACAAGTTCCATCTTTCCATGCACACCCTCCACGGCATACACATGCTTCTCACGGACACCCTAACACGATGTATGCTCATGTGTACACTTGTACACATTGTGGACGTAAGGGCCACCTTGCTAAATTTTGCTTGATAGATTACATAATGTAAATTTAGCAAAGAATTTTGTTTGGGTTAGAGAAGATACTAACCCCCATGGACCCAAAAGAGTATGGGTACCAAAGACCACCCCTCCTTTGTTTGATGTAGGTGTGGGCTCTCACATGACGTGAGAGTAGCCGTACCTTGGAGTGGATGCGTTCCGTACTTAAAGGAAATCAATTGGATGCATCACTTTCAAGGGAAGATTTGGTGGAGAGGACCACCATGGTTTGGAGATAAGGAGAGTTGCCTTCTGGGTTTTGGTAACAATTCCTAAACTCCCATTTATTACATGCTTTTCATTCTTATCATTATTAGCATGTTTGGATGTTTTATAGCATGTTTCATTGTCTATGGATTAGTGTGTAAATACCATGTTTATTAGATCCTTGACATACATGTATAGTATTTGAGACACACATGCTTATATGAACCCATACTTAGTGTTTTCACTTGTGTTTAAGCTATAATGTACATCATGAATCTAATTCATGTGAATTTACATAGTGATCATGTTTTAGTTCTATCATGATGATTTTTATATTTGCTTTTGATGCTTCATGTTTTGAATATATGTTTAGATGTTAGTTTTTCATTAAGACTAGGAATTATACTTGTGCATATAGTGGGCTACAAATAAATCTATATATGTTGGGCTGGATTGCTTATTTGTTCCAATTAAATGTGCTAGTATAGTCTAGTTTTGATGATTCATACATTTAAAACTTGTATTCCATTTTTGGATTTGTTTTATAAGTTTTCACTTCATGTATATGTTTGTATTGCCAAACTTTAAGATATACATGTATACCCCTTGAGTCATTTGCCCTTCATGCAAATCTATATATGGACTCAAATTGTGTTTAGGGATATGTATGTATACTTATTGTGTTGACAATTCATACATATACCTTGAAATGAAATTCGTTTTGGTGAAGATTTAGTTTGATTTTGTGTTTAATTGTTTAACTTCATGTATATGTCTATCTTGTCCAAACTATTAGATATACATGTTTATCCTTTTTGAGCCACGTGCCTTCATGCATATATTTTGTTGACTCGTTGTGTTTTGGATATGCATGTATGCTTTAGTTTGTATAAGACATACATACACCTTGAAGATTAAATAGTTTAGATGATTTTATGTTTTCATGTTTTCTTGTTTCAAGGAATTTTGAGCTTAATTGGACATTTCATAATGCCATGTCACACATTACTTGTACACTCACCATTTTTAAAATATTTCTCATGAGTATGTTTTCATGAGCATGTATGGACTTTATTGAATATTGAGTGTTTAAGTGCTATGTGATTTACATGTGTTTTATGAAAATTATTTTTAGTTTATTCCTTACTTGAAGGATTTCGTACTAGTTTAAAAGATTTTTCATTTAACTAGTTACGGTATTCTTCATTTTGTAGAGTTTTTCAAACAAAGCTTATTTTCAAATCTATTTTTGAAAACCCCTACCCTTTACGGGAGGTTGGATGGGAGTCCATGCCTTGTATGTTTATATTGAAAATCATTTTAAACTTGTGCATGAGATGGGTGGATTAGTTATATGAGTTATATCATGCTTTTATTGTTATGTCAATTGGTATCATTGAACTCTTTCAATTGGTATCAATTTGATCTTTTTGAATACTCATATGTTTATTGTGTATGTATACTTTCAATTGGTATCATCTATTGGTGATTGGTACTCATTCTATTTCATACACATATACTTATTTTTATTTGTGCTATTATATTTCTATATCTTAAGCACAAATGTTGTTTATGCTAGAGCTTGAGTTTCAACTTTATTTCAATTAATTTAGTTTCAATTGGTATCTTATTTCAAGCCTAAGCATAGTTTTTGTTGGTATTTCATAAAGGGGGAGAAAATTCGACTTTCATATTTCAATTGGTATTTGTATTTCCACTCCCTTACTTTATGATAAAAAATAGTCATTTCAATTGTTTATATGACTTTAAAAAAAAAAGGAAAAATACTATGTTTTGATATCAAGATGTCTTGTGTTTTAAATTGGTATCTTAAATTTTTTTTAAAAAAAATTATTATACAAAAGTTTTGATTTGTATTGACTATATGCAAGGAGAGCTTAACATCTCTTCTACATATAGATTCATGATGAGTGTATCTTGTATTGAAGAGCTTAACATCTCTTCTTTATGTGGTACACGTGTGTAGGGGGAGCTTCACATCTCCTCTTATGCATTACATAATGTGTGTTATGTGAATTAGGGCTTAACATCCCTCCTTCATGTAATGCATATGTGTAGGGAAGCTAACTTAGCGTCTTCCTCTTCATGAATGTATATAGCATATAATATTTATTGATCTTTGTTTATTTTCGATTGGTATCAAGATGCTTTATTGACATATTTTCTATTGATATCATGTTGATTATAGTCACCCCTTATTGACCTTGTTTTTGTTTTAGATAAAAAGGGAGAGAACATTGTTTGTATTATTTTGATTGACAAAAAGGGGGAGAAAGATTTTTACCCCTCATTTTATTGTTTTGATTGTTTACCCCTTTGTTGATGATTGACAAAAAGGGGAGAAAGATTTTGAGTTTTGAGTTTTATATATGCATACTTATGTTTTTGCATATATTAAGTTTTATTGGTATCTAGAGCATCTAGTATTTTTGTTAATGTTTTATTAATTTAATTGGTATCTAGAGCTTCTAGAATCTGTTTATGTGTTTTATGCATGTTGATGCATACATGTTTATGTACATTCATTGCATATCTTTTTTTTATTTGTTTATGCATGAGTTAAGGGGGAGCTTCTTTGAAGCTTAACTTTAATCCATGCATATATAACTCCATGAGTTTTGTCATCATCAAAAAGGGGGAGATTGTTGGCCCAAAGGCCTTCCACCCTAGTTTTGATGATGATTAACTCATGTAGTTATGTTTACTAATATTCTTGTGATTTTAAGTTTCAGATCATTAACCAAGATATTAGTTGGTGATTAGCTTCAACAAGGAGTTTAGAAGCTTTTCATGGTGATTCCAGGGCCAAAGCATCAAGATCATACCTTGCCTAGCTCATGGATCACGGTGTTTGTGGATCGAGTCAACTTGAAGATGAAGATCATCAAGAAGACTTACGTATCCATAGTTTAGATAGTGTGTTTTAGATCCATTTGTAAAGCTTAGTATAGTTGATATGCTCAAGTGCACTAACACACACGTTTTATGTTTTGGATTTGGTTTTCATGAATAGTAGATCAAAACAAGTTTACTTTATTTCTATGTATATTAAATATGTTCTACATATACATACATGCTTTAAACTTGCTAGACAAACTTATTTTGACTATCCTATTCATGTATTGAAAAATCAAGTTTGATAAAAATACAAGTGTTGGTTTTGATAAAATTTGCAAGACTCAAAATGAATTGATATGATTGATATATGTCTTGAAATTTTTATCACTTGTTTGTGTTTTAATATAAAACGTTAAAACAAGTTTTATGGGATTTTTAGAAAAGATAAAAGATTTTTATAAAAGATTTTTCTCAGTTTTTCTGACCCAGGTTTGTGCTGACAGGCCGGTCGGTCGACCGTATGGGTCGACCGCACCAAGGGCCGGTCGACCCATAGGGTCGACCGACGTGCACAAACTCGTGCACGTCTGGCAGACACAAACTCGGTCGACCGTACGGGTCGACCGGGTCTGAGAGCTCTTCTCTCTGTTTGTTTGGGTCGACCGGGCGGTGGACCGGGTTTGCCCAACGGTCAAAAATACGGCCGACCGGGCGGCCGACCGCCAAGCCTGTCAGGCTGCCACATCAGCCTAACGGCTAGTTTCTGGTTTGGCCTATATAAACCCTATCTCTTGGGTTTTTGGCCAAGGTTTTTAGAGACAAAATTTTCAGACTTTCTCTACTGTTTTAAAAGAGTTTTAAAAAGAGTTTTGTGCCAAAAAGATTCATCTTTGTATTGTTTTGGGTTTTTGAAAAATCAAATGAAACTAGGTTTTGGGATTTTGATTTGATCTTTCATTTTCTATCTTTTACAAGAGACTTCCCAATTAGTTTTTCTTTGTTGCTTGTTTCCAAAAACACCTAGTTTCCACACTTGAGCTATCATTCTATCCTAATCTATTTAGGATCATTTGTTTTGTGGAAAAAGAGAAAAGAAAAGAGAGATTGAGTTTGTGGTTTTTGGAACCACTAGTTGTACACCCTTATTCTTGTTGTATCCCTCTTTGGTAGAGGTGATCGGGTGATTGGTTTGCTCCCTCTAGTGAGAGGTGGAGTTGGTGTTGTAACCCTCTTCGGTAGAGGTGTTGGTTGTTGGTGTTTGGCTACGGGCCTACCCCTCGGTTGTGAGGTGGTTGTTTGAGAGAGGAGTTCGGTACTCCCTTGTTGTAAAAATCCTTCTCAGTGAAGGTTCCCTCGGTGGGAGTCCTCAGTGGACGTTATAGTGGATTGGAAATCCTACACGGTGGTGTAGGCGGGGATGTAGAGCAAGGTGCTCGAACCTCGAAACATATCATTGTGTTTGCGTTTGATCCACTTGTCTCTCTAACTCTCTCTCCCTCATTTATATGTGCAAAGCATCATTCATATCATCATATCATATTTTCTTGTGTTGAGCATAGTTCATATTGTCATATCATATCTATTTGCTTGTGTTGTGCCTTGTATAGTTCACATTGCTATATCTTGTATATGCTTGGTTGTTTGTGTGTGCCTCACTTGTACTTAATCAACAAGAGCTTCACATAGCACCTCAACCCATTCAAGGGGAATCAAGAGGAGTTAGTCCAGAGCCCTTCGCGGGGAATTCGGCTACACTTGTTGATTTTATTAAGTGTGATTGCAAAATTTGCATTAGCTTCCGCATTTAGCGCACTTAGATCTTAGATTAGCACTTACACCTATTCACCCCCCCTCTAGGTGTTTTTTTCACTCTACATCTTCCTCCTTTGGTCCGATTGGTACCTGAGTCATGAAAACCTCAGCATTAGCGAGGGCCTCTTGTAGAGCTTCTCTGGTTGACTTCGATAGCCTGAGGAGCACATAAAGAGTAATTCGGGCCGGGATATTGGCCAGTTGAGTCAGGACATCGAAGCAGTAAGGCGCTGCGGATCCTTCTGCGATGTCTTTTGAGAGGACTCTAGAGAACCGAAGCTCTTTCTGTCTTTCCACGGGTTGTTTTGTGGAAGGCTTGGCTGACTCTGTAGCGGGTTTTGGAGGAGTTACCGCCATTTCGTCATACTTTTTCAAATATGACTGCCCTGAACGGGTTTCTGCCACAAGTTGGTTGGGTTCTGTGACCAGAGCTATTGTTTCCTCTTCTGAATCAGTCAACGAGGGAACATCAGTCTCTGCTTCTCGAGAAGAGGAACATACCACATTATAGGATGAAGCTTTAGCTTTGCCTTTGGACTTCCTGCTGGTGACAGTGGTCCATTGCTGGCCATCCACAAGGTCGGGATGGACCCACATGACTTCTCCCCGAGGTGTGGGAACAGGTACCGGGCCTTTCTCTTGCTGCTGGTGAGAGTCTGTGTTAACCATTCTCAGCTCTCCTTTTGGGACAGGGACTACTCCAGAGGGTGTTGGAGGTTGTCTTCCAAACTGCAGAAATGACGTCATATTGGCCATCACCTTCTTCTGCTCTGGACGGAGTTTTAATACCTCCGCGTCAATCAGAGCCTGAAGGATGTCCTTGAAGACATAACAGCGCTTGGTGGGGTGTCTAACATCCTGTGATACAAGCAGTAGTTGGGATTATCGGTTTTACCGACTTCTTCAGGGCGCCTAGCTTCAGGAAGCTTCAGTCTGTTTCTCTTGTTGAGTAATTTGAAGAGCGAGTCGACATGTTCTTCCTTGAAGGAATACTGCTTGCTGGCGTGTGGTTGGCTTGAAGAGCCACTTCCCTTAACCGGTTGAGGTTTGACGGGGGATTTGGTCTCTGTCGCCAAGTTATCCTTCCGTTTTGCTTGGAGGGAGGTGTCTGGTGCACGCCTGGTTGACCTCTCAGGTCTGAGTTTGTTTTCTTCTGCCCTGACCCGGGCGACAATTTCTTCAGCCGGTTCACCTTGTTGGATCAACTGCTTCCAGGTGCGGCTTTCGGCGACTCCTATTTGGGCGAGGAGCGAGGTTTATAGATTATGGCGGTATGTTTCCACCAGGGTGACCTGGGTCATACCGCTTGGACATCGGAGTGCCACATTCCAAAATCTTTCTACGAAAGATTTGACGGATTCTCCTTTTTCGCTGTTTGGTGGCCAAAATGGTTGGCATGGTGACCTCCGAGTCATCTTCAAAGAAGCGCGTTAGAAAGAACTTCTCCAAATCGCCCCAATTCTTAATGGAGCCTTCTGGGAGCTTCATGAACCATTTGAAGGCAAGCCCTTTTAGGGTGCCGATGAACAAACGTGCCAGGATGGCATCGTTATCTACCACATTCCCTGTTTGGGATTTAAAGTAGTAGATATGCTGGTTCGGTGAACCTTTCCCATCAAATGCTTGGAGGGTCAGAGCCTTGAACTTGGGAGGGTATGAAACAAGGTCCCACTCGGCCGGATATGGTCGGAACACCCCGGCTTCTTGCAAGCCTTTTCGGTTGGTAAGGGCCTCCAGACGTTGCTCTAATTGATTCATTCTTCTAGAATGAACCTTTTCTTGGTCTCGGTCATCTTTTCCTTGCGACGAGGATTTGGACGAACCAGAAGTGGGGTGCTCTTTCTCCTTTATATGTACAGAAGATGAGCTTTCTCCCTCTTTTCGTTTGCCCTTAGACTTTCTAGAGGAGGCTTTGTCAGCTGACTTCCTCTTGTCCTCAAGCAACTATGCGAGCATCTGCTTGAGGGAGTCGATAGATTCTTACTGAGCACGAATCATCTCGAATTGTTCCTTCTGGACCTGGGCTTGCTGCTCCAAGCACCTGGCGGTCTCCTCAGGAGTGCTGGTTATGTATATAAAGGCCTCTTTCTCTATAGAAGAGTTTGAAGCCTGTGACTCTGCAATAGCGGAATGCGAGTCATTCACCTCAATGCCCCGGGCTAGAGCATTGTAGTCAATCGGAGGGATTGCCCCGGTCCGGGTGCGAGTGTGTCGGAACACTCCTTCCGGTTCTGCGTCAGATTCATCATCGGAGCTGATCGCCGGTTGCTTTCTCCTGCTCCTGCTTGCCATATTTGCAATGAGCTCGGGATACTCAGTATCAGAGAAGACCCTCCTTCTATGGGAACGATTTCTTTTAGCTGATCGGGGAATTAGGGTCAGCTGTCTGACTAGAGACTGCTGGTTTGCATCTGAGCAGCAACGACACTCAGAGAGCATTGTGATAAGCCGTTCGCAGCAACATGATGAAGTGATTCGATTAGCACTTCTCTTCCTTGTCAAATAATCCCTTAGATCTGTGGGAGGAGGATCAAAGAGATTAGCCTCGTAATGTCGAGGCCGGGAGGCATCCTTGCTTTGTACAGCTGGGACGCAGGGTTTAGAGACGCAGGGCGCATGAACGCAGCTCTTGCGTCGCGGCTTCTGAGCGTGAGCTTGGCGTCTCTGCTGATGAGAGACGCAGCTCTCACGTTGCTGATAATTGCGTCTGGGCAGAGACGCTTGAAAATTGCAGGGCTACTGGGCCCCATGCCTAGAAGTGCGTGCCTCTTGACTTGATAAGGTACGCGAGCTTCGCCTTGGCGTCTGGGGAGTGTGGCTTCCGAGGAGCCTGCTTGCTGAACCTCACGTTTGGGCTGCCAAACGCGGACTTCACGTCTCGAATGCGGTACGCTGGTCTGAACCTTGCGTCCTATCTCTGTTGGACAATCGGTCATTCCAACTTGTAGTTGACGCGCACGCCTCCTCTGCCGCCGTTCAGCGTTCCAGTTGCGTTGTGAAGGTTGAGGGGAACCCCCGACGACCTGGTGCTGAAGAAGAGGGCGGATTGGCTGAACACCAGAGAGGTTGACCACGCGGGTCTCTTGAGAGACGTTGGTGCGGGTGTTACGCATGACGCGATTAGCCACGATATTCTTCACAGCAGCCGCGTCTGAGAGAATCTCAGAGTGGATTTCGTGGCAAATCCCCATAGAGACCTTGTGGTAGGCCCGGGCTTTCGAGCTCTTGGAGCCGGAAGAAAGGAACTCTTCATACTTTGCCTGGTCGAATTCTACGACGAGTGACTCGACCGCTTTCCCCTTATAGAGGACGTCACATTGCGCCACCACTTGTTCGTCAGTAACGAAAGTAGTCCCCAGCGGAGTCGCCATCTCTTGTTTGGTGGGAGAAAAATTCGTGTAAAGTTTCCTTGAATCAATTGAAGGTTTACAACAAACTTATACTCCAACTACAAGGGAGGGAGGATATTGAGTCTTGAATCTTCTCTTTGTTTAATGCTGGGTTCTTCAGGTGGCGGTGAAAAGTGAATCTTGTTTTCCGTTGACCGGGTGAACGTCAAGAACTTTTGGGGATCTTCTCTTTGGATGGTGGACGGAGTAACACAGCTCTGTCGACCAGAAATCTCAAAGAGATTGTAGGCAAAGATTAACTTGTACGCAGCAAGTTACTTGAAGAGTTGGACTCTCTTTCCTTCTCTGTGGAAGCTCTCAAGTCAAGTTCTTCTCCTTGATTTCTCTGATCTGAATCCGGCAGACCCCTTTTCCATAACAACGGGGCTATTTATAGAGGTTTCAGGGGTGAACGTGCCCCCTAAAAACACTACACAATGGGGGTTAATTTCCTTATTATATGGGTGGTGATTGACCCCATAACGAGGGAAGTTATAACTGAGACGCGGGTTTCGACCCTCGCGCCTTGGTGCTGCAGTGCTGCTTAGACGCAGATTTCGATCCTCGCGTCTTGGCGCTGCAGTGCTGGCTGAGACGCGGGTTTCGACCCTCGATTCTTGGCGCTGCAGTGCTGGCTGAGACGCGGGTTTCGACCCTCGATTCTTAGCGCTGCAGTGTTGGCTAAGACGCGGGTTTCGACCCTCGCGTCTTGGTGCTGCAGTGTTGGCTGAGGCGCGGGTTTCGACCCTCGCGCCTTGGTGTCGCAGTGATTCTGAGACGCGGGTTTAGATCCTCGCGTCTTGATGTTGCAGTGGTGGCCATGATTAGCCCTGTGTCTGGAGTTTGGAACTCTACTTTTTGGTGACTTGTCTTTTAGTGATCTTTAGACAGCCTACAGAACCCCCTCCAAAGTTTTCGATATTCCGCAGTTAGCTGGAACGGATTTCGAAATACTTTAGACTCTAGCTGAATTCACCCTTATGATTGGACTGACAATGCTCCGGGCTTGATCTTGTTTGGAGTATGGCCTTCGTGAGTGTACTGTGGAACTCTTTGAAGCCGCCAAAATTGTTCGTGTTGAGTGTCTAGATACACAGTCTAAACCTCCCGATGCTTTGAGTTTGTCGTTGGTGTACTTTGAACCAGGGGTGGACAGTCGTCTGCTTGTGTCAGTATATTATAGAACTGAATTGTAGAAGTAAGGACTGAATGCCAGTTCTGTGGATGCAGGGGTACTACTATTTTAAAGACGCGCCTTCTATAGGGGTGCATCTTTTGGGATAAAAACACGACTGTTACTCCATGAGGTAGACGCGACTTTGGCCAAGTTGAAAAGATGCGATCTTTGGAGGGACAAGTCTTTTGGAATGAAGACGCGGCTTTCCGGACGCAACTCTGGCCGTGTTGAGAAGGGACGCGTCTTTAGAGATGAAGACGCGACTGTTGGATGCTAATCCGTGCCATGAGTATGTTGCCACGTGTGTCTGTAACACCCCGCTCCCGGAATACGTACTTAGTTGCGTATTAAAATTTTTCGATCGTATTTTTTCGATTTACTTCCTGTATCTATTTTGTTTTATGAGATATTTACATGATCGTTTTGTCTTGGATCCGGATTCTCGGACTCGGAGTCAGCCCTAGTCTGAACCGAGGACCCGATCCTAGAGTATTGCTCGGTTTGGACATTCTGGTATTCCGATTTAACCGATTTCAGTTTTAAACATCATTTTCCAATATTTTAGATTTTCTATGATTTTCTGGAATTTTCCTGAATAAAGTTATAAATCTTCAAAACGGTGTCGACCAGTACCGCTGACCGATTCCCAGATTTTTAGTTTACAATTGGAAATGAATTTCTGAATTCCACTTTCACTTTACTTCTTAAAATCATATTTTATTCTTTAATACATTTTCTGAGATTTTTCGGAATTTATCAAAATCCGGCCGACCCGGTGTAGACCGGTACCGGCGGTTGACTTCCGGATTTTTAATTTGAAAACGGGATTTTATTTCTGAAAACCGATTTCATATTATTCCTCAGGATGACATTTTCTACCTCCGGGTATTTTTTGGGATTTTTCTAGAACAGTCGATTTTTCGCGACCATATTATAATATTATTATTTTTATTCCAATCCATTCTTTTCTTTCTTTCTCTCCTTTTCTTTTCCTCCACTGATCCATCCCACTCCCCTCCACGTGGGCCACATCCCATCACCACACCCCCTCTCTCATCAATCACATCCCTCATCATCACCCCCCGTTTTCCTTTTTCTTTTTCTTTTCTTTCTCTTTCTTTTCTTCTTCTCTTCTCCTCATTTTTCTTCCTTCTTCTTTTCTCCATGAGAGGCCAGCACCCAACCGGCCACCACCGCCGGCGCCTCCGGCCACCACGACGCCGACGAGGAGACCCCAACTCCGGCGGCCATACCCCCCCTTTCCTCCATCTCCACCAACATCACCTCAATCTCCATCTTCTTCCTCCTCAAAGCCACCACCAACTCCACCTTCTTCTTCTTCTTCATCTTCCTCAAATTAACCTTCACCGCCACCATCTTCTCCACGACAACACCTATTCCTCCTCCTCCTCTCATCCTCTTCAACAATTCCATCACCACCAAAATCATCATCTTCACAACCGCCACCCCTTCACTACATCAAGGGCCGGCCACCTCCTTAGGATTGGGGGCCGAGCTCCTCTTCGTTGGAAATATCTCCGGTGATTATTCCGGTAATCGTTCACGATTATTCCGGTAATCATTCCGGTGGCAATTGCAAACTCGCATCTGCCTATTTTTTCGCATCTGCCTCCCGCATCTGCCTCCAGCATTTGCCTATTTTCCCGCGTCTGCCTATTTTCTCGCGTCTGCCTATTTTCTCGCATCTGCCTCCCGCATCTGCCTATTTTCCCGCGTCTGCCTATTTTCCCGCATCTGCCTCCCGCATCTGCCTATTTTCCCGCGTCTGCCTATTTTCCCGCCTCTGCCTCCCGCATCTGCCTATTTTCCCGCGTCTGCCTCCCGCATCTGCCTATATTCCCGCGTCTGCCTATTTTTCCGCGTCTGCCTATTTTCCCGCATCTGCCTATTTTCCCGCGTCTGCCTATTTTCCCGTGTCTGCCCATTTTCCCGCATCTGCCTCTCACATCTGCCTATGTTCCCGCATCTGCCTCCCGCATCTGCCTCCCGCATCTGCCTATATTTCCGCGTCTCCATTCTCTCTCCCTTTTCTCTCTCTACTTTTCTAACTCTTTCTCTCTCCTCTCCACTTTCTCCCTCTAAACATTTATATATTATTATATTTATGGCGCGTGCGCGAGTTCCATGGATTCCAGACTTTTCCGCTTTCCGGTAATTTAGGCGAGTGTTCTCGCTCTCGCCTCCATTTGGGTTTCCCCGCTTCGTCGGGTCGACATGTGTTTTACTCCATGTTTTCATGTATTATGTATTGGGCTGAGTCCCTGTATTTGTGTATGGCCGAGTGCCAATGTCTGGACATGTATTGCTCTGTGACGAATGCCTGTATTATGGTAGTTAATTCTTGTTCATGTGGTACTAACATTGCAGGTCTCTCAGCCTTTAACCTCCGGTCACTCACTATCACGAAAGGGAAGTGATTGGGACCGGCAGGTCTCTCCGTTCTTCAGCCTCCGGTCACTCACTATCTCGAAAGAGAGGTGATTGGGATCGTTAGGCCTCTCAGCCCTCAGCCTCCGGTCACTCACTATCTCGAAAGGGAAGTGATTGGGACCGTCAGGTCTTCGGCCCCGCCTGGTTGTCATGATCAGCGTTCAGTGCTTTACCACTTGATTCGTCTAGGCGAGATGCTGCCGGATTTTCTACTCGCACTTTAAGCCGAGTTGTCCCGGTAACCTTGCCAGACGCTCTAGTGTTAAATACTGGTTGCTGTCTATGTCTCCAGCTTGCTCAGCTCCGCTTGGTTGTGCTCAGCTACTGCTTTACTACATGCCATTTCTTCATACTTGTCACTTACATGCTACTATTTAACACATGTATATCACCTGACAACTGATTTGTTATCACCTAGCATCAGACATGCTACTGCTTGGCAAGACCTCTTGTTATGATATGACTTGCCACTGGACTAATATCAATCTCTTGACATGATTGGTCACCTGCCAAATATCATCCTCCTGTCATGCTATCACTTAACACCCGGCATGATATACTTGACTCTTACGATTATCACGATAACGGGAATGATAACCTGACATCATGTTTACATCTTGATATATTACAGTACAAACTGTACTTCTGAGATACTTGCATTCCTGACATTCCTGACTTGTTCCTGCTCATTCCCGGAATCTGATAATTACTTAATAAATCATAAAAGGACAACTTGCATCGGGTCGGGGGAAACTTGCGGCTATCAATATGTGTTCGTGTTTACAGTGATATTAGGCATGTTGTGCAACTAAAACTTCCGGTCTGACCTGTGGGCCTCCAGGCGACCGAGGGGAGTGCTGGCTCCCTCCTTCCTGGTACCATCATGATAAGGGCATACATAAGTCCCTCCTGTTAGCCTTGCGGCAGGTTCCGTCACCAAGCAACGGAACAATCCTGGGCCGTGGTCCCGGGTATGTACGGGACCCACTGTAAACATAGTTCGTTGATACCCCCGCTGGTTTCCAATAACAATCTTGCTTTACTCGGATATGGATCTATGTGTGCTGGGACGCTAGTTCACATAGCTAGATATCAGGGTAAGACGAGTTATAATAAAGCGTCAAGATGATAACATGCTCTTTAAGTTGTAAGTAGAAGTATGTGGTATGGGACACATACTTAAGCCTGCAACTTAAACGCCTATGAATCTGTGATATGCCTTACCATATTTGCTTGTCCGGGATTTTACTTCGGATTTTCGGCTTTATGAGTATTATAGTATTAACTGCTCATGCTCTGCTTTATCCCTTGTATCCACCTGCCTCCTG
The DNA here is from genome assembly GCA_038442645.1 of Agave tequilana. Classification (NCBI taxonomy): domain Eukaryota; kingdom Viridiplantae; phylum Streptophyta; class Magnoliopsida; order Asparagales; family Asparagaceae; genus Agave; species Agave tequilana. Next base: position 132,448 of record JAVJIF010008827.1, on the reverse strand, counting down.
TTCATTTTCTTATCATGCCCTGAGTACAGTCGGGTTGTATGTGCTTGGATTACGGTGACATGAGATAAAGGTATATAGATGAGGGTTTCCTTATTTGGATTATTCCTTCGACGTACTAGTCTTATGGAGCTGTGATCTGAAACCATACAATCAGATTTGCTCGTCCTCGGCTTTATTGGTTTTATTGCTTTACATATACTTACCCTTGCTCGCCACTTGGCTTTTGCTTCACCACTCGCCTGGGGAGTTCTGACTCCTCTGGATCCTCATGTCCAGGTCATGGAGCTTGGAGCGTGTGGATTCTCCCAGTTGCTGATCAGAGTGGCGCAGCGGAAGCATGGATCCCCAGCAGACCAGTTGGAGCTCTATCCTTCCAGGCCCCCGGTGTGCCTCTCGAGTTTTCCTTTTGTAAACTCGTGAGTGCCTTTAATACTATTCATACTTGTACATCCCTTTGTAATATCGCAATTGCGCATATCTGTGATGTAATATTCGTGTAATATTGGATCACCTCTGGTGATAACTTTGTAATTGTACTCATATGTTGGAATGTATAATGCACCACGTGCTTCCGTACTCTGATTCTTGCCTGTACTGATGCTTAGCGTATATGCGTGAGGGTATTTCTGACCTGCGTATATACGTTGCAGTAACGTCTCCGTACCCTCCGGATCGGGGCGTTACAGGGTGGTATCAGAGCTTAGGCTCTACATCCTCAGTACGTCGAGACGGCAAATTAATGGTAAAGAAATTTGCAACTGGAATACAAGAGTCCTGGTTATACATTCCGACTACAAGTGCAGAGTTATCTATTCTTTCTTGATCATTCTTCCTTTGATTCCTAATCCCTCCTACCTTTCCCTGTTTTGGTTTTTCGAAGCTTTTATACCAACTTAAGATATGAATAGACTAGAGAGGTAGTGGCTGGTTCTGAATGAAGCTATGACATGATCTCTTCGAACATCTCTATGAAGCTCGGTATTCTCTGGATTGATCCCGATCGGGTTATCTTTCAGAAGTCAGTAGCCGGGATTCTCTACGGGTATTCTATATTCTCGGCTATATCTTTCAGAGTGATCGATACCTGGTATTTGGAATTCTCAATTATTGGTCTTCCTTATTATGCTCAGGACTATCAGGGTTTTCTTTAACTTCGGTATCCTGGCTCATTCTTGGAGCGACAGTAAGTATGCAGTACTGCGGGAATCCTATTGCAAAGCTATGTTATCAATCAGTATTATTCGGCATTGTTCAAAGATTTATACAGCCAGAAGCGCAGAAGATATCTATATTCTGATTATTGTTCGGTCAATATGAAAGCCCTACCTATAGTGCTTCATATCTTAATTGGTATAAATTCCACCCTTGTCCTCTTTGTGTTCAATTTACCCCTTATCGAAATTGCGAGGACGCAATTTTTTGTAAGGTGGATGGATTGTAACACCCTGCTCCCGGAATACGTACTTAGTTGCGTATTCAGATTTTTCGATCGTATTTTTTTGATTTACTTCCTGTATCTATTTTGTTTTATGAGATATTTACATGATCGTTTTGTCTTGGATCCGGATTCTCAGACTCGGAGTCAGCCCTAGTCTGAACCGAGGACCGATCCTAGAGTATTGCTCGGTTTGGACATTCTGGTATTCCGATTTAACCGATTTCAGTTTTAAACATCATTTTCCAATATTTTAGATTTTCTATGATTTTCTGGAATTTTCCTGAATTAAGTTGTAAATCTTCAAAACCGGTGTCGACCAGTACCGCTGACCGATTCCCGAATTTTTAGTTTACAATTGGAAATGAATTTCAGAATTCCACTTTCACTTTACTTCTTAAAATCATATTTTATTTTTTAATACATTTTTTGAGATTTTTCAGAATTTATCACAATCCGGCCGACCCGGTGTAGACCGGTACCGGCGGTTGACTTCCAGATTTTTAATTTGAAAACGGGATTTTATTTCTGAAAACCGATTTCATATTATTCCTCAGGATGACGTTTTCTACCTCCGGGTATTTTTGGGATTTTTCTGGAACAGTCGATTTTTCGCGACCATATTATAATATTATTATTTTTATTCCAATCCATTCTTTTCTTTCTTTCTCTCCTTTTCTTTTCCTCCACTGATCCAGCCCACTCCCCTCCACGTGGGCCACATCCCATCACCACACCCCCCTCTCTCATCAATCACATCCCTCATCATCACCCCCCCTTTTCCTTTTTCTTTTTCTTTTCTTTCTCTTTCTTTTCTTCTTCTCTTCTCCTCGTTTTTCTTCCTTCTTCTTTTCTCCATGAGAGGCCAGCACCCAACCGGCCACCACCGCCGGCGCCTCCGGCCACCACGACGCCGACGAGGAGACCCCAACTCCGGCGGCCATACCCCCCTTTCCTCCATCTCCACCAACATCACCTCAATCTCCATCTTCTTCCTCCTCAAAGCCACCACCAACTCCACCTTCTTCTTCTTTTTCATCTTCCTCAAATTAACCTTCACCACCACCATCTTCTCCACCACAACACCTATTCCTCCTCCTCCTCTCATCCTCTTCAACAAGTCCATCACCACCAAAATCATCATCTTCACAACCACCACCCCTTCACTACATCAAGGGCCGGCCACCTCCTTAGGATTGGGGGCCGAGCTCCTCTTCGTTGGAAATATCTCCGGTGATTATTCCGGTAATCGTTCACGATTATTCCGGTAATCATTCCGGTGGCAATTGCAAACTCGCATTTGCCTATTTTCCCCATCTGCCTCCCGCATCTGCCTCCCGCATCTGCCTATTTTCCCGCGTCTGCCTCCCGCATCTGCCTATTTTCCCGCGTCTGCCTATTTTCCCGCGTCTGCCTATTTTCCCGCATCTGCCTCCCGCATCTGCTTATTTTCCCGCGTCTGCCTATTTTCCCGCATCTGCCTCCCGCATCTGCCTATTTTCCCGCGTCTGCCTATTTTTCCGCGTCTGCCTATTTTCTCGCATCTGCCTCCCGCATCTGCCTATTTTCCCACGTCTGCCTATTTTCCCGCGTCTGCCCATTTTCCCGCATCTGCCTCCCGCATCTGCCTATGTTTCCGCATCTGCCTCCCGCATCTGCCTCCTGCATCTGCCTAATTTTCCGCATCTGCCTATATTTTCGCGTCTCCATTCTCTCTCCCTTTTCTCTCTCTACTTTTCTAACTCTTTCTCTCTCCTCTCCACTTTCTCCCTCTAAACATTTATATATTATTAATTTATGGCGCGTGCGCGAGTTCCATGGATTCCAGACTTTTCGGCTTTCCGGTGATTTAGGCGAGTGTTCTCGCTCTCGCCTCCATTTGGGTTTCCCCGCTTCGTCGGGTCGACATGTGTTTTACTCCATGTTTTCATGTATTATGTATTGGGCTGAGTCCCTGTATTTGTGTATGGCCGAGTGCCAATGTCTGTACATGTATTGCTCTGTGACGAATGCCTGTATTATGGTAGTTAATTCTTGTTCATGTGGTACTAACATTGCAGGTCTCTCAGCCTTTAACCTCCGGTCACTCACTATCTCGAAAGGGAAGTGATTGAGACCGACAGGTCTCTCCGTTCTTCAGCCTCCGGTCACTCACTATCTCGAAAGAGAGGTGATTGGGATCGTTAGGCCTCTCAGCCCTCAGCCTCCGATCACTCACTATCTCGAAAGGGAAGTGATTGGGACCGTCAGGTCTTCGGCCCCGCCTGGTTGTCATGATCAACGTTCAGTGCTTTACCACTTGATTCGTCTAGGCGAGATGCTGCCGGATTTTCTACTCGCACTTTAAGCCGAGTTGTCCCGGTAACCTTGCCAGACGCTCTAGTGTTAAATACTGGTTGCTGTCTATGTCTCCAGCTTGCTCAGCTCCGCTTGGTTGTGCTCAGCTACTGCTTTACTACATGCCATTACTTCATACTTGTCACTTACATGCTACTATTTAACACATGTATATCACCTGACAACTGATTTGTTATCACCTAACATCAGACATGCTACTGCTTGGCAAGACCTCTTGTTATGATATGACTTGCCACTGGACTAATATCAATCTCTTGACATGATTGGTCACCTGCCAAATATCATCCTCCTGTCATGCTATCACTTAACACCCGGCATGATATACTTGACTCTTACGATTATCATGATAACGGGAATGATAACCTGACATCATGTTTACATCTTGATATATTACAGTACAAACTGTACTTCTGAGATACTTGCATTCCTGACATTCCTGACTTGTTCCTGCTCATTCCCGGAATCTGATAATTACTTAATAAATCATAAAAGGACAACTTGCATCGGGTCGGGGGAAACTTGCGGCTATCAATATGTGTTCGTGTTTACAGTGGTATTAGGCATGTTGTGCAACTAAAACTTCCGATCTGACCTGTGGGCCTCCAGGCGACCGAGGGGAGTGCTGGCTCCCTCCTTCCTGGTACCATCATGATAAGGGCATACATAAGTCCCTCTTGTTAGCCTTGCGGCAGGTTCCGTCACCAAGCAACGGAACAATCCTGGGCCGTGGTCTCGGGTATGTACGGGACCCACTGTAAACATAGTTCGTTGATACCCCCGCTGGTTTCCAATAACAATCTTGCTTTACTCGGATATGGATCTATGTGTGCTGGGACGCTAGTTCACATAGCTAGATATCAGGGTAAGACGAGTTATAATAAAGCGTCAAGATGATAACCTGCTCTTTAAGTTGTAAGTAGAAGTATGTGGTATGGGACACATACTTAAGCCTGCAACTTAAACGGCTATGAATCTGTGATATGCCTTACCATATTTGCTTGTCCGGGATTTTACTTCGGATTTTCGGCTTTATGAGTATTATAGTATTAACTGCTCATGCTCTGCTTTATCCCTTGTATCCACCTGCCTCCTGTTCATTTTCTTATCATGCCCTGAGTACAGTCGGGTTGTATGTGCTTGGATTATGATGACATGAGATAAAGGTATATAGATGAGGGTTTCCTTGTTTGGATTATTCCTTCGACGTACTAGTCTTATGGAGCTGTGATCTGAAACCATACAATCAGATTTGCTTGTCCTCGGCTTTATTGGTTTTATTGCTTTGCATATACTTACCCTTGCTCGCCACTTGGCTTTTGCTTCACCACTCGCCTGGGGAGTTCTGACTCCTCTGGATCCTCATGTCCAGGTCATGGAGCTTGGAGCGTGTGGATTCTCCCAGTTGCTGATCAGAGTGGCGCAGCGGAAGCATGGATCCCCAGCAGACTAGTTGGAGCTCTATCCTTCCAGGCCCCCGGTGTGCCTCTCGAGTTTTCCTTTTGTAAACTCGTGAGTGCCTTTAATACTATTCATACTTGTACATCCCTTTGTAATCTCGCAATTGCGCATATCTGTGATGTAATATTCGTGTAATATTGGATCACCTTTGGTGATAACTTTGTAATTGTACTCATATGTTGGAATGTATAATGCACCACGTGCTTCCGTACTCTGATTCTTGCCTGTACTGATGCTTAGCGTATATGCGTGAGGGTATTTCTGACCTGCGTATATACGTTGCAGTAACGTCTCCGTACCCTCCGGATCGGGGCGTTACAGTGTCATACTTGTTCATATCATATATATGCTTGGGTTTGATTGTGTGTCATACTTGTATTAAACCAAGAGAGCTTTATAGAGCACCTCAACTCTTATTTAGAAGAATTTAGAGGAGATAGTCCAGAGCCCTTCACCGGGAATTCGGCTAAACTCTTTGGTTACACTAAGTGTGTTGCAATTTGTTTTTAATTCTGCATTATTTGTCTTTAGATTAGCCTTACACCTATTCACCCCCTCTAGGTGTACTTCAGGTTGAACATTAATGTTATTGTTCGCCTGTAACTGACCGAACATTAACATTTTTTGTTATTTAAAATGTTCCAACTTCTGTCTATCACAGACATGAATATTGCAGGATCTTTTAGAGTTCGTCCTATGACTTCGGAAAGACGTCGTAGACGGGGTGAGCCATCTAACACTCCCCCAATAGAGGAGGGTGAAGAAAATGTCGACGATGAAGAGTCAACAGAGACAGAAGTATTGACCGAGTCATTTTCGAGTGGCCCGACAGATATTACCTTACTCTCGAGTTTTAAAACTCATATAGCGACAGATATTTGGTTGAGCGATGTAAGATTTTAATTTTAAGGCATGAATTTGATTATTATATATGGAACATTATTATTGATTAATAATCTTTTTTACAGGAGAAAGATCTAATCAAAGGTGTGACACACATAAAAAATGAAAGATTGGGCGTGGGACGATGAAAAACCCAATCGCGTCTTTGATAACTATATTCGGCTATCGGCGTTGCAACTGCTGAAGGACATTTCATATGAAAAGTCTAACCGTGTTTTGATTTTGGATTTTGTGAAACGGTGGCAATCGAAAACAAATCTTTCCACATGTCGTTTGGTGAAATGACTATCACCTTGGATGATATTCTCATACTTGTGGGCATATCGGTGATGGGTCGATCAGTGAACACCTCCCAGAGGATTATCGATGTGAAGCAGATGCTTGTCAGGTTACTTGGTGTTGCCCGACAAGACGCATAGGATGAGCTGGGTATGATCAGGGGATGCTCAGTAAAATTAGAAATGGCTTCATTCTAAGTTCTCTGATGTTAGTGATGCAGACTCAACCATCTGTATTATGTGTTGTGCTAGTGCATATCTGTTTGTGCTAGGTGAGGGGCACTATATTGATTAATAAGATCGGAGCGAGAGTATCCCTCATGCGCAACCCATTGTTTGAGGACCTTGGTAGGGTCTCATCGTATGTCTGAAAAGTTGTTACACTAGCATACCTACATAGGCAGCAAGGATATGCATCGAGGATGAATTTTAAACAGATTGCTGGATTTCTGCCACTTTTGGATGCATGATTGATCTACAAGTTACCAATTGAATTATTTTATATGAATATACTGCTAATAACTATTATTTGATCAACAGTCATGGATCTATAAGCACTTTCCTCCCCTCATAATGTGTCTTATACGATGATCTTCCATGTGCATCCCTGTGGGCATCCCGTGGATCGGCGGGAACCTGGAGGACCGAAAATCATTGCGGGAAAGACTTGATTGCTTGCAATGATTGAAATATATAATTGGGCACATTTTCCAGAGATCGGCAACTATTGCACGTCATTTGTTTTTTTTTCTATTAGCTTCCTTAAGTGCGTTGGTGTCGTTGAACCCTACCATGAGAAAGAGTGCTCAAATAACTAGGTGGGGTTTACATTATCCCGACTCTACCGCTTGCTCCAGAATAAGTTAGAAGAGGGACCTCCGGGGTAGTACTATGTGTCCTCATAGAGTGATAGCTTCTGAGATAGTTGGCGGAGCCATGTGCTGGCACAACATGAAAGGAACAAGTTGTTGGCCCAAAGGCCCTTCACTCTAGTTTTGATGATGATTAACTCATGTAATTATAGTTTACTAATAATCTTATGATATTTAGTTTCAGATATTTGATCAAGATATTAGTAGGTGATTAGCTTCAACAAAGGTGGTTTGGAGCTTTCACTTGTTGATTCAAGAGCTCGAGCGTCAAGATCGCATCTAGCACTAAGTTGGAGTCAAGCTCGTTGGATCGTGTTTGGATAGTCGACTTGGAGACGGAATTCTATAAGAAGACCTTGGTTTATTTAGTTTATGGTTTAGATCTTGTGTTAAAGATTAGATAGTGTTGATATGCTCAAGTTCACAATACACACACAAGTTTAAAGTTTTATGTTTTATTTTCGATTTAACCGGTTTTGGATTTCTAGTTCGTATATATGGTTTTCATGAATTGATAGAATCAAAACAAGTTTACATGGTTTAATGTATATTAGATTTGATCTACATTTATGCTTCATCTATTTAGAAAAATTTACTTTGATAGTCTATTTCATGAGTTAGAGTTTTGCATTTAAACAAAACTTATTTTTGTATTTAATATCAAAAACATAGATATAATATCTTTTATGTATATAGGATTCTATCCATATAAAATATGCTTCAAAGTTGTTTCAATATCATGTTTTTATATTTACACGCGTTTGGAGAAAACAGATTTCCATTTCAAAAATTCAGATTTTGAAAAATACGGATTTTGGTGTAAGACAAATTTCAAGAACACAAAAATGGTTCAAATTGTTTAGAATATGTATTGAATTTTGCTCACACATATTTGTATTTCAAAGATCTAATAAGAACTGATTTTTGTGAAATTTATGTGATTTTATGGGATTTAATCAAAGGTAAAAACTGAAGTTTTCAATCCCTTAAAGTTTAGATCTGGCTGTCTGCCGGTCAACCAAGGCAGAAGTCGGTCGACCGATCTGGTCGACCGACGTAAAACAGGACGTGTATGCCGCCAAGGCTGGGAGGCCGATCGACCGGGTCGGTCGACCGCCAGAGAGCTTCTGCTCTCTGGAAATGCCCCTGTCGACCGGTAGAGAGCTCTGCTCACTGTTTCCAATTTTCGGTCGACCGACCGGTCGACCAGTGGCTCGACGGTCATAAATATGACCATTGGCCGGTCGACCGCTCGGTCGACCGGAAGGGCAGTTTTGCCCTTTGCCAGATTGCCAACAGGCAGAATTTGTTGGGGCTATAAATACCTCTCATTTGAGCTGGTTTTGAACAACAATTTCAAGAGCAAAAATTCTCATCTTCCTAAGTACTTTAGCTACAATTTTTAAAAGAGTTTTTGGGTTTAAAGGATCATTCTTTATTTGTTTTAAAGTGTTGGAAATTTCAAAGAAAAATAGAGTATTTTGGGAAGTGGTTTTTGATCTTGATTTCAATATCTATTTGGGGATTTTCTCAATTATTTTTTTGTTCCAAACACTTTATTTCTCACACTTGAGCTTATCATACCTATCCTATCTATTAGGATCTTGTTTTGTGAGAAAGAATTGGTTTGTGGTCTTTGTGATCACCTAGAATTGAAAACCTCTTTTATTTGAGATTGTGAGTATCCCTCTTCTGTAGAGGTGATTGTGGAGGTTGTGATTGATATCCCTCTAAGTGTAGAGGTGATTGTTGAGTTGTGGCTTTGAGCCTAATCCCTCTAGTGAGAGGTTGATAGTTGTTTGGCTAAGTGCCCATCCTTCTAAGTGTAGAGGTGATTTGTGTTATGCCTTGCCTCTTGTTTAGAGGTTGTATTTGGTGAGAGAGGAGTTGTGTACTTTTAAGTTGTATTTGCCCAAATCCTCAGTGGAGGTTCCCTGTGTGGGAAGTCCTGTGTGGACACTATAGTGGAAATCCTTCTGTGTGAAGGCGGGGACGTAGAGCTGGGTGCTCGAACCTCGAAACATATCTTTGTTCTTGAGTTTGATGCACTATCTCTAACTCTCTCTTATATTGTGCCTTGCATCATTTCATATTGTTTATATGAAATGTTGTGACCAAACCATCGCTAGGAGATTATTCAGAAGCGGAAATTTCACCTCTCCCATCAATAGGTTTAGCCAGAGCATTTATAACACGACCCAAATAAGCCTCGCTCACGGGTATCTGAGCAATTCTTCCTGTTGCTTTTACAGAACTTCCCTCTTGTATCATCAAACCATCGCTCATTAATACAACGCCAACATTATTTGATTCCAAATTGAGAGCAATGCCTATTGTACCCTCTTCAAATTCTACTAATTCACCTGCCACTACTTTATCAAGACCATGAATACAAGCAATGTCGTCGCCCACTTGAAGTACGGTACCGGTATTCACAACCTTTACTTCTCTATTATATTGTTCAATACGTTCACGAATAATATTACTAATTTCATCAGCTCGAAAAGTTACCATTAGTGTCTCTTTTTTCTTTTTCGGAAACAAAGGGAAAAAATAATGCCTAAACTCTAAACTTCAAAGTAGAAGGGCTAATCAGTTATTTCTTTCATGGCCCCGAGGATTCCAATATTAGCATTGATGGTACGGAAATGTAACTCGCTATTCAAACAACTATTCAGAGTTCCTAGAGCCCCCTGTAAGACTTGTTGGAAAACTTGTTATCGGACCTGATTAATCGCTCTTTGTTGTTCAAAATGAAGGGTTTCATTTTGTAATTTTCTAATTGTTCCAAACTATCAGAAGTAGCATTAATCAAATTGGCTTTTTCTCGTTCTATCTCAGAGTATCCATTCATTCGATACTCATCTGCTTCCATTTCCACTTTCCTTAAACAAGCCCGAGCTCGTTCGAGCTGCTCAATAGCCCCTCTACGTAATTCTTCCGAATTTCGAATAGTACTCAAAATCCTCTGTTTCGATTATCTAATAAATCATTTAATGAAAGTAGATTATCTTACCATTAATTTCACAACATCCATGATCTCTTCCCATATCTTTTTTTATGTAATGAGCCTATCCTCTCTATTTCCGTTTGTATTCAAACATAGCAAAATCAATACAAGACCTGAATATTAGGAGGACTCTTCCGACCAGACAAAAAATCTATAAGTGTCAGCAAAGTTGTTTTTTTATTTGTTCTTTTTGAAAATTTATATATTTTCAATTTTCATTTTATTTCCTTTTTTATTCAAATCCAAAATTCCTCTTTTTTATACATAGGTTGTCGATTCGGCATTGGATAATATTGGATAATAAAGGGGCAAGATGCCCTTCTTTATTCTAATAAATGGTTCAAATCATTTTATCGATATGAGTGTTCTATATCGGAAAAATTACCAACTATTCTTTTTTAAACCATTTCGGATTTGTATTTAAAGCGAGTTGTGTATCTACTCCAATGATACTATTGTTACGAACCATTATGGACAAAGATCCGGGTAAGATATGTACCTCTTCGGGAATTAAAAAAAATCGATCCACTTTCATTTGGTATTTCGGACTAAATTCTTTTGCTCCTCGATACTCAATCAAATCTTCTTTTTTTACGATAGAATCCACCTCTACAGTCCCATATTTAGTAATTCCCGAACTCTTTCTTCTGTATAGTGGATCATCAAAATAAGCAAGAATATTATTTCTACATAAAAACCATTTATGGGTATTTCAATGGAAATATTAAAAGAGGGTATTAGTTCTTTCTCTCGTTCTTGATCATATTGTAATGGGATGATAAATCTATTTCTTCGCTTTTTTGCCAAGAAATCAAAATTCTCTTGGAGAATCGAAGGATATATGAAATTCCAATGACCATTGGATATGATTCGATCAAGTCTTGAATAGTCAAGAATTTCCCTATCTTTTTTACCAGAAGGATCCAACAATTTATGTCTTACTCGATCATTAGTGATTGAGAGGTCAGAGATATCTATTTCGTCGACAGAAAAAATGAACATTCATTTGATCTTGATCCTTGTGGAGCGAAAAAGACACTATACTGGATCCGCATGGACCTCCTGCTAATATCCACAAATGACTTGTTTTTGGTAATAGATGAACATTACTATATGTATATTCGGGTGCATGGTAGACATCGGTACTCCAATGCATTTCTCCCTCTGATTCAGAATAAATATGTTTTCGAGCCTTCTCTTTAAAATGAAAAGTGGACGTTCCGGCACGAATCTCAGCAATCACTTGTTCCGATTCTACATATTGATCATTTGCACTAAAATCAAACTTTTTGGTGGAATATTCACACTATGTATAATATCCCGACTCTTAATAGTTACATACAAGTCTATAGAACATAGAAAAGAAGGATGCCCATGACGGGTACGTGTGGGATGAACCAAATACTCGTTGAACTTTATTTTTCCATTAGAAGGAGCTCGTACATGTTCGGCAATACCGCCTGTGAATACTCCACCCGTATAAAAAGTTCTTAATGTTAGTTGAGTTCCAGGTTCCCCAATTGATTGACCCGCAATAATACCTATGGCTTCCCCCAATTCGACCAGGTCGCCGTGAGTGGGGCTTCTGCCATAACATAATTGACAAATCCAAGATGTATTCAAGAAATTTCTTTACCTGTCCAATTTCGAACGAATCAAGAAATCCATTTGTTCCAGTATAAATAGTAGCTACCTGTTCTTCCACCGTAAGAGGGTCTGATTGGGATTGTATCTTCTATAACTACCATATGTGATTCTATCACATTTATATATGTGTAATGTAATCCCGAGAAAAGTGTTGGTAGTTTTTCTAATATGTACTTCTTTCATGATATATAAGTAGTAAGATATATATACTTCATATTTTCTTCAGTTGCAGACTGAATATCATATCCATGAAGATATATATTATTAAAACTCAACAAATTTCTTTTGGATTTTGGTGAAAACAAAGCGTCTTTTATGAAAAACTTTATTCCATTTGGTAATATAAAGCTGGCTTTACCAGTTCCTTCAATCAAGTCTATAGGACCTGATATTGTATTGATAATTGCCTTTGTTGGTTTTAAATCTGAGAAATACCTTTTATGTTTGAGAATAGTGTGTATTGTACCATTATCTGATATGCAAATATCTCTAGTTTTGGTCTTGACTTCATCATTAGAATAATTCATATCAAGCTTCATGCAAAATAAATCATTTACTGAGAATAAGATTTTAAACATATTATTATAAATGAAATATTACATTTAAAGATAAATTTGACAATACAAATAACAAAATATAGTAATACAATCATATATCTAATTATCACCAGTATTCATAGAATCGCGATGGATTTAAAGATCAGCAAAATCATCAGTAAAATCTGAAGCATCAAGATGAGTTGAATCATCCATATGATCATCATGTTCAGTGAAATTCACTTCCTTTTCTTTTCTTTTCAAGGATGCCTTGTAAAGCTTACAAAGATGCTCCGGTGTTCGGGCACACTCAAGATCAGTGCCCTTTGGAGCCACATTTATAACAGGAATCTTCAGGATTCCGAAGAGAATTTTCACGAACATCTTTTCCTTTATCATGTCTTTCTACATGATGCTTATTGTGGATCACATTATTTTGTGAATGGTTGTAAAAATCACTTCGATCGCGTTCACGGCCACGACCATGATTATATTCTCGTCCATAATTTTTAGAAAATACAGCATTTGCTTCTGGAAATGCTGCTGAACCAGTAGGACGAGACTGATGATTTTTGATCAAAAGTTCATTATTCTTCTCTGCCCCAAGAAGAGATGAAATTAGTTCACAATATTTCTTAAAACCACGCAACCTATATTGTTGTTATAGTGTTATATTAGATGCATAAAATGTAGAGTAAGTTTTCTCCAGCATTTCTTCATCTGTGATATTCACCCCACAGAATTTCAATTGAGATACTATTCTGAACATTATAGAGTTATAGTCGCTGACTTTCTTAAAGTCTTGGAAGGGCAAAGCATTTCACTCATCACGCGTGACAGGGAGCACAACTTCCTTTTGGTGATCAAATCTTTCTTTGAGATTTTTCCATAAGACACTTGGGTCTCTTACTGTGAGATATTCACATTTTAAACATTCATTAAGATGTCTACGAATAACGATCGTCGCCTTTGCCTTATCTTGCGACGATGTAGAGTTTATCTCTTTAATGGTTTCAGTGAGACCCATTGACTCGAGATGCATTTCTATGTCAATAACCCAAAACATATAATTCCTTCCCGTGATATCAAGTGGAATGAACTCAAACTTTGTAAAGTTTGACATGATGATAACTATAATAGAATATAAAAAATAATTAGGATCACAATATTTTATTTCACAACAAAATAGTAAAACTTACATTTCAATCATAATAGTTACAAACAAAAGAGGGAAGGTGAACATTAAAATTAAAAGGCCCACGTAAAAATCACTTGGATACATATCTACAGCAAAAAGGATAGAAGTATTGATGATGATGACGGCAATAATAAACTTCAAAAATAGACTAAGCATCTTGCGAAAATCTCGAATACAAAACTTGTGAAGATGACGAAAAAATTTGAGAATGGAGAGAGATTGAGAAGTGAGTTATGTGGTTTAGAATTCACCAATTTATAAAGTGAAACTAGCCTTTTATAGCCATTGTAGGAGAGAAAAGCAATTTGAATTTTATACAATTAAATGTTGTAATTAAGAAAATGATAAAATAAATGTATTGTACTACATATATTTATGAGCCATAATTTAGGCACGCCATTCTACTTGGTGGGTATTTTGCAGACATAATTAATAAAATAATAAATATTGAAATAAATATTGGCACACCACGCTACTCGGTAAATCTTTCAGTGGGTGTTTATACAGATATAAATAGCAGAATAGTAAAATATACAATATTGATAGCTTGAGGTTTATTCCACGCAAACATCAATTGAGAGGTTAGTAAAGATAATAACAAGAAATATTATTAACTTATCATAATCACATCACTTTACTATAAATAGGTGGCAGGGCCTCCTTTCAAATATAGTAGTGGTGTTATATGAATATAATTAGTATAATACTTTAGTTTTTCGTAATCACATCACATTACTATAAATAGGTGGCAGAGACTCCTTTCATTATAGTGATGGCGTTATACGAGTATTATAAGTAGAATAACTTGCCATTTTTTTACCTTGAGATAGTAGAGGTAGAGGTTGAGACTTGTGATAGGACTTTTCCTTGAGCAATAAAATTAGAGGCTCGTGACAAGACTTTTACCTTAAGCTAATGGTGGCAGAGGCTTGTGATAGAACTTTTTCCCTGAGCTGACGGAGGTAGAAGCTAGGGATAAAACTAGAGCGCTCGTACTGACAACGTGTTGTAAAACCCGAGAAATTATAACACCGAAATAGAGAATTCTAAAGACATAGTAGAAGTAGGAATTCTTATTGATTTCTGAAGTGTATATTGAATTAAATCAAGAAGGGTCTATTTATAGAAAAATTTTGGGGTACTATGCTGTCACTATGCATGCTTGTGTCATCCTTACATCATCACATAGTAAATTTTACTATGCTGGTAGGTTGGCAGATACATTTATTACAACAAGTCTCTTGAAAACAAGGAAATTTAGTTGACACTTTTTTGATTCGAGCTAAAGTTATGCAATAATCAGAAACTTCTCTTTATTAATTAATGTATGAGTTAAATATAATCAAAACTGTGCGAAAGGAGATTTTCTTCCGTGACTCTTATATAAAATGTGTCCGTCTGTCTTCTCCCATTTTCTTGTTTCGCGGGCGCTAGTCGCTCTCCTCATCCTTCCTCTTCCTCCTCACCCTTTTTCTCCTTCCTCCTCCATTTCTTTTTTTGGTCAGTTTACACTGCAAGCGGTATACTAGTATACATACGAAGATTTCATCTTAAATATGAAATTAGAGAGAGTATTAGAAAAACCCTTGTAGCCTTTTGGAACTTTGACATAGTTTGACCTTCCCTATGGGCCGGGTTCAATACTTCAATTCCCAGCCCAAGAGTCTCTCCAATCCTCTTCATCCCCACAAAAACCCAACAGGAGCAAATCAAAATGTGTTCCTGTGTTTGTTAATTGGAATTGCCAATGTCTCCAGTCCTCGCTTGTGCAGCAGCTCCTCCTCTCCTCCCGGTCTTGGATCTCTGCCGCCAGACCTCGGAGTTCGCCCAAGTCCACTCCATTCTCATCAAGCTCGGCCTCATCCACAACACTCTCTTCTCCACTCGCCTCGCCTCCGCCTGCGCTCTCTCTGCCGACGTCCGCTACGCCCGCCGCCTCTTCGATCGCGACCTCAACCCCAACTCCTTCGCCTACAACGTCATGATCCGGGCCACGCGCAGAGCGCCCAACCCGGCGACGCTTTCTCTCTGTTTTGTGATATGATCGCCCACGGCGGCCCGAACGCCAAACCCAATTCCATGACTTTTCCTTTTGTGCTTAAAGCTTGTTCGGCTGTCGGGGCGGTCGAAGAAGGCCGGCAGGTTCATGGGATGGTGTATAAGCTTGAGACGCAGTCTGACGCTTTTGTGCAGAATGCGTTGATTAATTTTTATGTGAAAAGTAGCTGTTTTGATGATGCTTTCAAGGTATTTGATAGAATGACTCAACGAGACGTTGTGTCTTGGAACACGCTGCTTGCTGGCTTGGTTGGTGTTGGGTTGATGGAAGAAGCGAGAGAAGTGTTCGATTTTATGCCGGAGAGAAATGTGGCTTCTTGGAACTCTTTGATTGATGGGTACGTGAAGAGTGGTTTGATGGAGATCGCACGGGATTTGTTTGAACTTATGCCCCAAAAGGACAGGATTACGTGGAACACGATGATTGGTGGGTATGTGAGTTCTAGTCGGATGAAAGACGCACACAAATTGTTTAGGGCAATGCCAGTGGAAATGAAGGATTTGATCACCTTGAATGCAATGATTGATGGCTATTCAAGAGATTCAGGATTTAGAGAAGTGTTGGAACTGTTCAATGAGATGCTAGCGGAGGGGATCAAACCCAATAAGTTTACCCTTGTGAGCGTGCTTTCCGCTTGTTCTCAACTGTCGGCATTGGAACAAGGGGAATGGGTTCATTCTTATGTTGACAAGTATGGTATGAGACTGGATGCAGTGTTGGGGACTGCACTTTCAGATATGTATGCAAAGTGTGGGAACATTGATAGAGCTCTTGATGTGTTTAGTGACATAGAAGAGAAGGACATTAGTTCATGGAACTCTGTTATCTCAAATCTTGGCATTCATGGTAAAGGCAAAGAAGCATTAGAACTCTTCTCCAAACTTTTGGATACTCACACGAAGCCAGATGAAATAACCTTCTTGAGTGTTTTGAGTGCTTGTCGGCATTCTGGATTGGTTGATGAGGGGAATAGGTGCTTTAACATCATGAGCAAGGTATATGGTATAACACCAAAAGCTGAGCACTTTGGATGCATGGTTGATCTGCTTTGCCGAGCAGGGATTTTGGATGAAGCCAAAGAGCTTATCGAAGCTAATTCTGGGGTGAACTTTAGTGTTGCCATGTGGGGGGCTCTGCTCGAGGCTTCAAGCAGGATTGGTAATGTAGAGATGGGAGAATATGCGGCAAAACATCTCCTCGAACTGAATCCAAATGATGCTCAATGCTATGTTGCCCTGTCTAATCTGTATTCACGAGGACAAAAATGGGAGGATTCCTTAAGGTGCGAAAGCAAATGAGAAGTAGTGGGACAGAGAAGGTCCCAGGTTGTAGTTTGATCGAACTGAATGGGGTACTTCATGAGTTCCGCGTGGGAAGTGGCTATAATACTATTGATGAAATAGAATAACACTGAGATAATTTGAAATTTTTGCTTCATGCCTGTCCTTTTAACAATGGAGAAGATGCACAATGGAGAAGATGCAATAGTGCATCTATTCGTTACAGGAAGTATTTGTATGACTGGAGCTTTGCCTCATTGGTCCGCTATGGGTGTCGTTATATTACTCGTTCAGAGATTCATGCATAGTTCAGATATTACAGAGTTCTCCATGGTCACTTTGTTATCTCACTTGAATGCAAGAGCAGAGAAAGGATGAAAAGTTCAGGTCCGTGAAGTCTTTCTATACTCTTTGTATTCATAACTAGAAGCTTGTAGAGCATTAGCTTATAGTCTCATTTCTTGGTGCAAACAAGGATCCAGAGTTTTATGTACAGTTCAAATGTACATGTACTGTATAGATTACAGCTTCTAGCAACCAAGTTAAATAATGCCGGTTCTTTTTCTTTTTCTTTTAATGAATGGATGGACACTGTTATCGATATTAACACTTTTACCCAGTAGTAACTGACATAGGTGTCATAGTGTTATTAGTTGTCTACAGATATCTGAAACATCTTCACTTCTGACATAGTAAACATGTAATTATCCTTTACAATCTCCTGACCACATTTCCACATGAACCTACACAATGGAAGCCAATATGATCTCCTTAAGATCTTCAGTGTCCAAAATGAGAGATCTTCAAACTTTTCAGCTTCAAAATGTAGTGGTAGCTGCCTACTGATTGGCTGTGGTAGGCATTGTTAGTGATCAGATAGCATATACTATTTCAGTCATCTCCTTTTCAACTTCATAGACTTCCTCCAAAATTTTATAGAAAAGATATATTAGGAAGACTCAGTCAATACCTAAGAAGGCTCTGATTTTTCAGCACAGGAGAAAACTGTCTACATGAGCCAAGCACATTGCCCGCTCAGGGTCCATCTTTTACGTTTTGATCTCAGAAGTGCCAGAATGTAATCTGGTCATGGTCCAGTTCTCATCTCATGAAATTTGCTGAGAATCTTCAATGGATTTAAATTGAGCACACTAATTTCAAGGAATACATTCTCACCCTCACAACCTCCCAAAAGCCTAGCAAGAGGCTTACAAGCTGTAACTGGCAACTAGAGTTTGGACATCCTTATCGGTCCATACTTGAATACCAATAAGTTTACCCTTGTGAGCATTCTTTCTGCTTGTTCTTGATTGTCAGCGTTGGATCAAGGGGAGTGGATTCATTCTTGCGTTGATAGGTATGGTAGGAGATTGAACACATTGTTGTGGGACCAGACTTATACAAAAGTATCATGTAAGCTCATGAGCATTATTTTATGCTACATTTATACTCTCATTTAGCTATTTTATGTATCAAAATAGTGCTACTCGGGTATGTGTTAGTGTGTTTGCAGTGCATGTGCCCAATTGACAAGAAAAGGAGAAAAAACAAGTAGAGTTGACTGATTTCGCACAAAAGGTTGAAGATGGAAGGGTGTTTTCCAAACATGTTGCGGTATTTTGGCCATAACTTCTTCTACCGAGTTTTAAGGAGGTCATTCAAGGTGTCTACGGAAAGAGAATTCAATAATGTACAACTTTCATGTTGAGTGCTCTTGTTGATTCACACATTTGACTGGCCACATCAATCATTTACAGAAGCTGTCCAAGCTGAAAATGAATTATTATGTAATAAATTATTGTTGAGGTTTTTTCTTGTAAAAACTCAAATATTATATGCTGGTGGGATTTAGGAATTGATTCATTTGTTGGGAATTTGATTCATTTGTTGGGGATTTGATCATCAGTTGTGATTTGATTCAATAACTTGTAGCTAGAATCAAATAACTTAGATTTGGGTCTGAGCCTATAAATTGAAGGCAAAGAGCAACAAAAGAGGGGGCCAGTGGAAGACTCGTCAAGAGACCAGAGGAATTGAGAAATTAATTAAGGGCTTAGTGGATGATTTTGTTTAAAAAGAGTGTTGTAAATTTTGTTTTCTTTAGAGAGAGCTTATGTAATGCTTTTGTACTTTGAACATTATCAACGGCGAACTTAGTAACAGAGAAGTTTCTTCTACTTTTAAATTTTTTTTTTTTTTTACTGATTGTTATTTTCTTCATGCTCCTATTTTTTAATTATTTTTTATAATGCAGGGAAGAGGGCTCGGGTAGCTGACCTCTTCATATTCGAACTTGACGAGATTCAAGACTTTGTGCTAAATTTGGGTTCCATTTTTTCTATCTCCCTCTCTCTCTCAATCTTCTTTTCTTATTTTCATTCATTTAAGTAGTGTATCTCGAATGGCAGTTAATTTTTACTTTTTCAGTTTATTATTAATTTTTTCTTTTACTTCAACTTGTCTCAGGCTTTAGCTTCTCTCCAAATCCAAATCTTGAAATGCCAACTAGATTAAGAATAAAGTTCAGATTTTAAAATTGTGATTTTCTACAGGTCTCTGTGAATTCGACCCTCTTCTTGTCCCTATGCTATTTTTTTTTTTAAAATTTAAAAGTAAGGACTGGTGATTTTTAAATTGTGCGCGGTTCAAACAAGGACGAAAAATTTTACAACATCCGAGCCGCAACAAAATTTTGGCGTTGTTACCGGAGACTTGTATCAAAAAACTATTTTTGAAAATCGATATTTAAAAATTTTTCTAGTTGAAAAAAAATAAAAAATTTATTATTATTTTTTTATCATGCTTGAGAACTAATTTCTAAATTTGTTTTGTAGGAAAAATTTATGGGACAATTGGAAATTTGACAAACAGGAGGGGCACTTGCTTGCTAATTAATTTCGCTGCTTTAAAAAAATATTGCTTGCTTTAGAGTCATAAGGAAGGTATATATCTGTCTAACTTTACCTACGAATCTCCTGTCTGTGGGGTTTTGAAAATGTTTTTGATTGAAATTGTGGTTCATTAGAGTATTTTTGCATAAAAGTTCTTAAGAGCTATCCCCTCTCACATAAGGTCGGGATTTCATTACCCGTTCCTTGGCTTAAAAATCATAATCTCATATAGATTTTTCTTGAGCTTCAATTAATTTAAAATCAATTAGAACTTGACCACTAGAATTTCGAGCTCATTAAGTGGATCTATCGTGGGAGCACTCCGGTGATCACTTTCAAGTTTTCGAAGAGAAATTTTCTTGTCTTAGAAAGGGTGACTTAGCCATTGCGGCAGTACCTGGCCTGGAGGAAGGACTGAATCGCTTGTTTGATGACTTTAACCGGTCAGCTTACAATCCGTCCAACCTAGTTAGGAGTTGCCTAATTAGGAAGAATCTATTCTCTTGAGATTAGTAGTTACAAATTGATTACCTTCAAATTAACCTCAAGATAAAAAATAATTTGTTTAGAACTGCTTGATTGAGTCAATTGTGTGTAATCTTTTCTAAAACTTAAGGTTCTATAAAAATCTTTCTTCATGGCAGTACCTTGGTTCATGCTACAGTGGGTCCGTGTTAATGGTCGTTTAGAATCCATCCTTATTCCCGACCCTTCTGTTGATCTTTTCTCCATTTCTAATACATTGGGCCCCCATCAGATGACCTTAAAAAATTACATGTATCCTACAAGCTCCACTCAACCTTCCTGTATCATTTTACCGCCCTTACGACAAATTTTGAAATGAAATCCAGCATGATACAGATGCTTCCAGTTTTTTTAGGATTGACCAACGAGAACCCGTTCTAACATGTTAGGGAGTTTGAGTATATTTGTAGAACCATGAAATATAATCAAATGATTGAGGAATCCCTAAAACTTAGGTTGTTCCCGTTCTCCATGAGAGAAAACCAAGGCTTGGTTACTTTCTCTCTAGCCTGGAACGATCACCACTTGGGTAGATCTAACTGAAGTCTTTTATAGAAAATTCTACTCAAAGTAGAAGACTGCTTTTATATGCCAAACCCTTAACACCTTTCATCAATTACAAGGGGAGACGTTTTTCACGCACTTTGAGAAATTTAAAGACCTTTTGAGTGTCCTCGCTATGAATTTGAAAAAAAATTGTTTGATCTAAGTTCTGTACAAAGGCTTAGACTACCCAACTAAGAAGATGATCGAGTCCCTATGCAAGGGGGCATTCACAAGTAAAATCGCCAACGATGCACGCGTATTTTTTGAAGAGGTAGCAGAAAGCACGTTAGAATGAGAACGTATTAGTAATGATGCTAAGCAACTTACCCCCACCACAACTACCACCAACAAGGGTGGTATGCATATGGTCAATTTCAGTTTTGAGAATGATGCCAGAATGGCAGCATTAGTGCTAAGACTTGAAGCCTTAGAGATGAGCAAAGGAGCACAATCTTTGGCTCCCAAACCGTCTAAGCCTGTGATGTCTCCCGTTTGTGTCTTCTGTGACAGTCATGACCATCTGGTAGAACAATGCCCTGGGTTACCAGTTATCAAAGCCGAACAAGCAAATGTACTCAGTTCATTTCGCAAGCCTAATCCAAACAATAATTCATTCAGTGAAACATACAATTTAGGATGGCAGAACCATCCTAATCTTTCTTGGAAGCCATCTCAAGGACAAGGATATGATGGAACACCACCTTTTCAAGAACCACCTCCTAATAATCAATTCCATCAGGGAAACCAATTTGCTGTCGCACCATCTGTTCCTCCTTATGTCCCTCATAATCAAAGAGAACCTACTTTAGAAGATATATTCCAACAGTTTATGCAGAGTCAGGCTTAGACTAATCAGAACCAAGTCCACGTAAATCATGCTACATCTCAGGCAATAGCTAAGATTGATGTTCAGTTAGGTCAGATAGCTGCATCTGTAGAAGGAAGAGAGAGAAGATAATTTTCAAGTCAGACTGTGCCAAACCCGAGAGGACAACTTGTTCCTCCAAATGCTCCAAAAGGTCAATTTGAAGTTGGCTCTAGATCAACTAACAAAAAAGTCTAAACTATTCACACACAACGGTCTGGTAAGAGGGTGGGCAACAAAGTCCAACTTCCATTTGACAATCACCTCAATTCTGAAAATCTCAATAAGAAGAAGGAGAAAGAGATCACACTAGGGTCAACAAAGAAAGATAATAAAGTTGTTGACACTCAAGAGAAATTCTTTGTGCCCAAAGCTCCATTTTCTCAATGTTTTCAAGCTAATAGGAAGAAAAATTACTGTGAGAAAATTTTAGAAGTCTTCAAAAATGTTCAAATCAACGTTCCTTTCTTGGATGCAAAAACCAGATTCCTTCTTATACCAAGTTTCTAAAAGACCTCACCATTGTCAAGAGGAAAATCTCTGTTCCTCGTAAAGCAACATTTGTTGCACAAGCATCCTGCCTCATCTAACAAAGCATTGCTTCAAAATATAAGGATTCTGAGAGTCCAATAATTTCAGTTAGGATAGGAGACAAGATAATGATTAGTGTCTGTTAGACCTAGAAGCGAGTGTAAATCTTTTACCCTATTCTGTGTACAAACAACTAGGTTTGGGTAAGTTACAACCCACTAACCTTTCCTTGCTTCTAGCGGATATGTCTGTTAAGATCCCAAGAGAATTGTTGAAGAAGTCATTTTGAAGGTCGATGAATTTTACTTCCCTGCGGATTTTGTTGTCTTAGACAGTGAACTGATGAATCCCAACGGTCACTCTCTTGTGATTTTGGGTAGACCATTTCTTACCACTGTTGATGCTGTCGTTAGATGTAGGAATGAAGTAATGACTATATTTTTGAGAATATAACAGTCGAGCTAAATAGTTTTCACATTAGTTTCCAGCCACATGTAATGGATGACCATGAGGTGAGGTCAGCATGATTGATATTTCGGTCGGTCACACTTTGAGGAGTCCTGTTATGACGATCCTTCGGAAAAATGTTTGACCCATTTTGGACAGAATTTTGACATTGATGAGTTCATGATGGTGTCAACACATTATTAGATTATGTTCCTCTCATAGATACTAATCAATGGAAAACTAAAGTAGAACCCTTACCCGTGTCAACATCTGTTCTTGTTCCATCAATCATTGAGCATCCCAAGTTGAAGCTCAAGCCTTTACCTGACACGCTAAAGTATGCTTTTCTAAGTGATTCTGAAACCTTGCCTGTGATCATTTCTTCTCATTTAGACAAGGACCATAAAAAAAAGTTACTAGATGTTCTTAGTGAAAATAAGGAAGCTACAGACTGGACCATAGCAAACATCAAAAGAATTGGTCTCTCTATGGTGATGTACCAGATTCATCTTGAAGAAAATATCAAAACCTCGAGAGAACCACAAAGGTGTTTGAACCCTCTTCTGAAAGAGGTAGTGAGAGCGGAAGCCATAAAGTTGTCATATGCAAAATTATTTATCCTATCTCGGATAGTCATTGGGTCAGTCCTGTGTAAGTTGTGCCTAAAGTTTGAAGTCACAGTTGTTGCTAATGAGAGCAATGAGTTGGCTCCAACTCGAGTTCAAAATGGTTGGCAAGTGTACATAGATTATAGGAAGCTCAACTCCATGACTAGAAAAAATCATTTTCCTCTTCCATTCATTGACCAAATGTTAGATCGTATCGCTGGTCACGCTTACTACTCCTTTTTTGGTGGTTATTCAGGATAATCAAATTCCTATTGCTAGTGAGGACCAAGAGAAAATGGATTTCACCTATCCATTTGGTACATTTACCTATCATAGCATGCCCTTTGGGCTATGCAATGCACCTGCTACTTTGCAGCACTGTATGTTGAGCATCTTTTCAGACATGGTTGAATGATTTTTGGAGGTATTTATGGATGACTTCTCCATTTTTGGATTTGATTTTGATGACAGTCTGTATCATCTAACACTGGTATTGATAAGATGCAAGAACTTAATTTTTAATTGAGAGAAATGTCACTTCATAGTAAAATCTGGGATTGTCCTAAGTCATGTTGTTTCTAAAAAAGGTGTAAAGGTTGATAAAGCTAAGGTTGATCTGATCTCTAATTTGCCACCTCTGAAAACTGTTCGGGAGGTGCGATCTTTTTTAGGCCACGCTGGATTCTATCGCCGCTTTATCATAGACTTTTTTAAAATTTTCAAGCCTCTGTGCGACCTTCTAGTCAAGAATGTTTCCTTTGAATTCACCCCCTCTTGTCTGACAACCTTTGAAAGGCTCAAAACTGAGTTAACCTCGGTACCCATTGTCTGATCACTTGATTGTAATCTTCCATTTGAGGTGATGTGTGACACTTCTGATTATAGGATAGGTGTTGTTTTTTGGCCAGCAAGTTGCTAAACTTCTCCATGTCATTTGCTATGCCAACAAAACTCTTAACGACACCCAACATAACTACTTCATCACTGAAAAAAAGTTATTGGCAGTCGTTTTTACTCTTCACAAATTCGTCCTTACTTAATAGGTTCTAAGGTCCTAATTTTTACCGATTATGCGGCTTTGATGTACCTCCCACAAAAAGAATTCTAAAGCCCATTTAATCTAATAGATCTTACTTTTACAAGAATTTGACATAGAAATTCACGACAAAAAAGGTGCTGAAAATGTTATCGTGGACCACTTGTCTAGATTAGTGGTTGAATCTTCGTCTGATTCTTTACTTGTTCTTGAGACATTTTCTGATGAGCAGTTAATGTCCATTTCCCATTCGACTGTTTCGTGGTATGCTGACATTGTGAATTATCTTGTCACGGAACAAATGCCTGATTTTCGGACTAAGTAAGAAAGATTTCGTTTCTTAGCTAAGGTCAAATGGTTCTTCTGGGACCAACCATATTTGTTTAAGTACTGTCTTGATCAGATCATATCAGATCATTCGACGTTGCATTCTTAACTCTGAGTTCAGGAACATTCTTTCATTTTGCCATTGCCATGACCATGCCGGTGATGATCATTTCAGTGGGAAAAAACTACTGCAAAAGTTTTGCAGTTTGGTTTCTATTGGTTCACTTTGTTTCGTGATGCTCATATCTACTGTCAATTTTGTGATCGTTGTCAACGATTAGAAAAAATTGCATGACATAATGAAATGGCTTTAAACCTGATCTTAATTGTTGAAATTTTTGATGTTTGGTATATCGACTTCATGGGTCGCTTCCCTATATCTCATGGATACCAGTATATCCTTGTGGCAGTTGATTACGTATCTAAATAGATAGAGACAATAACACGTAAATCCAATGACCACAAAGTTATGTAAATTTTCTGAAAGAGAATATATTTTCTCGTTTTGGCTTTTTCGTGCAATCATTAGTGATGGTGAAAAATATTTTTGCAATCATACATTTGAAGCCTTAATGAGAAAATACTGGATTAATTATAGGGTAGCCACCTCTTATCACCTGCAGGCTAGTGGCTAGGTAGGAAATTCCAACTGAGTAATTAAGACCATTTTAAAAAAAATTGTGAACACCACTAGGAAAAATTGGTCCTTTTAGTTGACTGATGTTATGTGGGCATACCGAACTGCATTCAATACTCTTATTGGAATGTTTTTGTATATGCTGGTCTATGGCAAAGCTTGTCATCTTCCTGTCGAGCTAGAATACATCATACTGGTCAATCAAGCGCCTAAATTTTGATCTCGATAAAGCGGGAGAGTCTAAAAAACCTCAACTTGATGAACTTGAAGAGATAAAGAATGATGCATGTGAATGTTCAAAATGGTACAAAGACCATATGAAAATAATACATGATAAGCTCATTATTCGAAAGGATTTTTAGCAGACAGAACGTCCTACTGTACAATTCACGTTTACATCTCTTCCCGGGAAAATTAAAACTTCGTTGACCGATCCTTACATTGTTTACAAAGTTTACCCACGTGGTGCAGTGGAAATCCACAATGTCACGGATAGTACCACTTTTCAGGTGAGTGACCATCATTTAAAGCCATACCATGAGTATCTGAGCCATAACTGGAGGAAATCTTTCTGAATATCTATTTTATCAGGTTTGATCACTATATCTACTGGGGATTCATTGTTGTATTATAATAGTTTTTATCTTTTCATTTGTTTCTTTTTCAACTAGGCAATAATGGATGATGTCCACTCGTTTTTGTCAGGTATTATCGACCCTTCACTTCTTGATTTTGCATCATGATTCATCATATTGAGCATTTTTCACATTGAGGTCAATGTCGAGTTTAGGTTTAGGGTTGACATGCCTAATTTTCTTTCATTTCTTAGAAAATAAAAAAAAACTTTTACAATTTTTTTCAAATAAATCTTTTCAGTTCTAGAATAATAAGGCACTTGGTAAAAAACTTAAAGCCTAATGATTATATTAGTGTGTTATTGACAATGAGTTCACATTCTTAACTTATTTTAGAGTATTTAAAATTTTGAATTTGAACTTTCACGACACATGGACTTGCACTTTAAAGGATCTAGGTAGCAATGGTTGACTTAGTGATTATCTAGAGGTATGATGAACCATGACTAGCTTGTCCATTGGGTTTGCCTCTTGAGAGAGAGAGAGTATAAAATCAAAAGAAAAGGCAATCAAAGAATTAAACTGGGTACAAAGAAAAAGGGCTATATATTGTTAAGGTTTAATTGCGAACTTGTGTGAGAATCTGGAACATAGGTCCATAGAGGAATCTTGATTTCGGACACCTTATGCTAATTGGTGGGGGAGTTATCAATTGATTGTTCATTACATAGAAAATTCATCATAAGAGTGAAAGAAGCAATTTAAAAAGAAAAAAGAAAAAGCAATTAATTAAAAATGCAAGAAAATTTGTGAAAACTCCAAATAAATAAATAAATAAATTGTTAAGTTGACCTTAGTCAAATAGTGTGAAAGTCGTCTGTGTAAAAAAAATAAGTATGTTGGAATATCACAGATAAAACCCATGAGGCAAAAAAGTGAATTTCAAAACCTCTTGTGAACCTGGATAGACTAGCAAGGTTTTGAAACAGATTAAGTGTATGATCAGTTTTAGGTATTTGCCAAGTGTTGACAATTGTTTTACAAATGACCTTAATTGTGTAAGTCTAATTCTCACTGCGCACTGATTTATGTTTTTAAATTCCTAACTATAATTTAAGGATTTGAACTCAATTACTTGAAAGAAGAATTGAAAGTTGGGCTAATATGTTATAACCATGTACCTTAGAATTTCTAGAAATAAAGTATCTGAAATTATTTTCAAAAAAAACTTTTTAATGCTTGAGAGTAACACATCACTGTAAACCCTCATGAGACACAACTCATCCACTAGTGTGAAAATTAGGATTTAACGATTTGTTACACATACTAAGTGCAACTGTGATTCTTACGAAAGTGAGTTAGAATTTTCTCAGTTTTTTCTTTATTTTGATAGAGAACTAGCAAAAGATTGGTGTGGAGGTATTTGATGAGTATTATTTTATCCTACATTATACTCTTATTTATCTAGTTTATGTATCAAAATAATGCTACTCGGGTATGTGTTAGTGTGTTTGCAGTGCATGTGCCTAATCGACAAGAAAAGAAAAAAACAAGTAGAATGGATTGATTTCGCACAAAAAGTTCAAGATAGTGTTTTTCGAACGTATTGCGGTATTTTAGGCAGAACTTCTTCTACCGAACTCAAAAGAGGTCATTCAAGGTGTCTACATAAACAGAATTCGAAGATTTACAGCTTCATGTTGAGTGCTCTTGCTCGTATCGATCATTTACATAATCTGTCCAAGCGGAAAATGAATTATTATGTAATAAATTATTGTTAGATTTTTTCTTGTAAAAACTTAATATTGTATGCTGGTGGGATTTAGGATTTGATTCATTTGTTGGAAATTTGATTCATCAATTGGGATTTGATTCATCAGTTGGGATTTGATTCAATAGCTTATAGTTAGAATCAAATAGTTGGGATTTGGGTCTGCGCTTATAAATTGAAGGCATAGAGCAACAAAGGAGGAGGCCAGTGGAAGACTCGTTAATAGACCAGAGGAATGGGAGATTAATTAAGGGCATAGTGGGTGGCTTTATTTAAAGGGAGTGCTGTAATTTTGTTTTCTTTAGAGAGAGCTTATGTAATGATTTTGTATTTCGAACATCATCAGCTGCGAGCTTAATATAATGAAGAAGTTCTTCTACTTTTAAATTCTTTTACTGATTGTGTTTGTTTTCATGCTCATTTTTGCTTTTTAATCATTTTTTTATAATGCAGGGAAGAGGGCTTGGGTAGTTAGCCTCTTCATAATCGAACTTGACGAGATCCAGGACTTTGTGCTAAATCCGGGTTTCATTTTTCCTATCTCCCTCTCTCTCTCAATCTTCATTTGTTATTTTCATTCATTTTCAAGTAAGGCATCTCGAATGACAGTTAATTTTCATTTCTTCAGTTTATTATTAATTTTTTTATTTTACTTCAACTTGTCTCAAGTTTAACTTCTCTCCAAATCCAAGTGTTAAAATGTCAACTAGATTAAGAATAAAGTTCGGATTTTAAAACTGTGATTTTCTTCAAGTATCTGTGGATTCGACTCTCTTCTTGCCACTATGCTATTTTTCTAAAAATATAAAAATAAGGATTGGTGATTTTTAAATTGTGCACGGTTCAAACAACGACGGGAAATTTTACTACATCCGAGCCGCAACAAAATTTTGTTCATAAGCACTGTGTGGGAACATGGAGAGGGCTCTTATGTGTTATTGATAGATGAAATGACATTAGAACTCTATCATATCAAATCTTGGCATTCAATAGTCAAGTAAAGCAGGATTAGAACTCTTCAATTTTTTTGGATACTGATACAAATCCAGATGAGATATTCTTCTTGAATTTTGTGAGCACTTGTTGCCACTCTGGATTGGTCAAGAAGGGGTAGAAGTGCTTTAGCATCATGCAAAAGGTGTACATGATATCACTGAAAGATGAGAGCTTTGGGTGCATGGTTGGTCTACCATTCCTAGCAAGCTTTTAGATGAAGCCAGAAAGCTTATCGAGGCTAATTACAGAGTGGAGTTTAGTGTTACTATATGTGGCTCTCTGATTCAGGCTTAAAGCAAGATTGGTCATGTTGACATGGGAGAATATGCTGCAGGAGCTCTTTTTCATCTTAATTCAAATGATGCTCAATGCTATGTTGCTCTGTCTAATCTGTATTCACGAGGGCACAAATGGTAGGATTCCCTTGAGGCACGGAAGCAAATGAGAAGCAGTAGGATAGAGAAGGTCCCAGGTTGTAGTTTGACAAAGTGACTGGTGTTATTCATGAGTTTAGTGTGGGAAGTGGCTTTAAAACTATTGATGAAATTGAGTAAAACTGTCAGATGATTTATAATTTTCTGGGTCATGCCCATCCAAAAACACAGAAGATGCAATAAACTGTCTGCATCTATAAAAAAAGAAAGTATTTGGAGGGGAACTTTGCTCGATTGGTCCATTTTTTGAGTGCCAACAAGATTGTGCCAGCTTGCTCAAAGATCCATGTCAGTTTGAAATGTACATAAGTGTTCTTATTGTCATTTTGTAGTCTCATCAGAATGCAACAACAGAGAGAAGAAATGAAAGTTCGGGTCTGTTAAAGTCTTTTTACACTCATACCATTCATAATTAGGAGCCCTTGATGAGCTGAATGGAAGAAAGAAATTCATGTAGCTGACCCCAAAAGTTTACGGCAACACTATAGTTGCTTGAGGCTGTCAACCTGTCACGAAGCGGAATCAATACCTGTACCATGACATCATAGTTGTCTCCTGCTTCAGATCCACTATTAAGTGTTACAAACGTAACCAGCGACCAGCTATCACCCCCTGCTACTAAGAGACTAAATACCTGAAAGCACCTAATCCTGGGAGATCACCATGTATTCAGTTTGCACACCCATTGCCTTGGCGGGATAAGCACACAAATTTTTTCTGTTCAGTAAGTATAGTGCAGTTTTGGTTTATGGTAATCAGTTTAGAAAGAACTTAATGCTTTTAGGCATATCTAACTATCTGAGCCATCACTAGTGTCTCGACTTTTAACCAGGATCTGTAATTCTTCAACCCAGTTTGGAGTGTCCCTTTTCAAACGCCGGTCTGATGTGATGTCCTGCTTGAAGATCTTCTTGGTACGAGCGATAAGCTTCAGCTATCAGCTAAGGTACGGCACATTTCTTTCATGGTTTTTCCTAATATATATATTTTTTTGAATTGCCTTGTTACATTGTAACCTGATAATCTCACCCATGTCAGTGTTTGAAGTATATAACTTGAAACACAGAATCTTCTTTACTAGTTATTGCTGTTGTGTTACAGTAAAATTTAAGTTAATCATTTTTAGGATGAAAAGATCAATTTTTAAACATGCTCAAGCTCTTAGCAAGCTATTCTCTACCTTGCAATTCGTTCACCAAGTGGGTGTTTTCTGCCCATGAATGGAGTTCTCTTTCTGTTGATTAGTCTCCTGGCCAGTCTACCTGCTATGCAATTTTATCTCTAGTGATAATCTCTCTCATTTATAGTGGTGAATAGAATGTTCATGTGGAATCTGTTTTTTTAGCGCTTATCGGCTCGCAGCCAAACAGATTAAGCTTTTTGGTAAGACAATTATGGAATTTATGGAAAATCGAGGACATGTTTTATATTTTCCTCAGATACTAGCAGCGTAAGTGGAATCCAGAGCCGTTGTATGATGAGAAATGTGGTGGCACCTCAGTAATTAGTTTTACCTTAAATGGTTATGGTGCAGGCTGTGAATTGCTACTTGATTGGAAGTGTTGAGTGCAAGCTTTCTAACTCTGACTTAGAAACCACGTGCATCTATAGGCTGATGCTTCTTTCGTTGTAAAAGGTAATGTCTCCCAAATAATCTGTGGCAAAGTCCATTGTGGTTGAGGCAGAATTTCCTTTTTTCATCTGTTTGTAACTTCTTTATTTCATTTCTTTCAACATGTCACAATTTCTGTCTACTAGAGTATCCTCCAGATGCCTGACCCATTTCATTAAACTTGAGTTAAATCTGTGTGTGCTTGAGATGTTTAAAAAGATGCAGCCAGAGGGTTATGGATGGATTGTCCTCTCAAGAGTGTGAATTAAATCTAAAGCAATATACTCAGCAAAGTACAGCAATGAAGTATTCAGATTCTGCTGGAGAATCTCAATGTCTGTAACGAGATTTCTGCGTGATACTTATATTTGAAAGAACATTTCTGGTTGTCTTCTTTCTTATCCATCTTCTCAGAGCATTCATTTCCACTGCATGAAAAAATTTAGTATACATAAATCACATTTTTTGTTTAGAATTGGAATCTTTTGTTTCACCAGAGATTCTATTACAGTCTAATAGATTCATTTCAATGTTCCCTGTGTTTTTTTATAGAGTTCAAACCTATATATACTTCTGTGGGTCACAAAATTTTAGCAACCAAGTTACAATAACAAAACGAGGTCCTTTCTATAATGCCAGTTCCCTTTCTTTTAATGCATGAATTAGTGCTGTCAGTGATATTTCTCATTATCTGTCTTTACATTTGAGTATACACAATATCAAATGGCGAAGTGCCATTAATTTTCTAGTGATATCTGAAATATTAACACCTCTTGATGTAATATCAACCTGGATCGCAATCACCTTCAAATCGTAACCAAAATTTAAAATTGAGAATAGGATAAGATTTTGGGTTTCCACCTCTTACACGGGCTTCTCACCCCAAAACTCGAGAGCAAATAAACTCAAGAATTTAGCAAGATAATTTGAGGAAAAAGTTTAATCATTCAATAATCCAATACAATAGTCTGTGGGGCCTTATATATGCTTTACAAAAGAGGACTACTGGGAAATAACCGATGTGGTACTAAACGCCCATAAAAGAACACAAATAAAGCTAAAACATCTACTACAAATAAGGCTGAAACAAGTCCAATCTAAAGCCAAAGAACACCAGTGCGTCGCCTCCTAAAGTGTACTCGATCGAATCTGCCCCTGAGCGGCATGATGTCCTCATCAATTCCCCCCGGTGGAAAGGACTCGACCCTGTCGAGTGTGGGGGACAGAACTGCTGCTGGCTATGATAGCGCTCCAGTCGATCAGGATCAAGATGCTGGAGGTCTTCCTCGGTAATTCAAGAATTTTCTGAATCAGGTTTTCCCGTCCACTTAATGAGATAGCGTCGCGTCCCTCCATCTCTAGTAGAGATAATCTGATCATTCAAGATAGAATCTATATTTTCTGTTGCATAGGATATTTTAGGGGGAAGTGGAGATAGTGGGGGGCTCTCAGAAAGAAGGTTTTGGTTTGGCTCATCCACGAATGGGTCAGAAGGGGTATCAAAAGTACCTCGATATGGAACCAAATCCTCAACATTAAAAGTGCAACTGATGCCAAAGTCAGGTAGGAGATCCACCACATAAGCATTTGAATTGATTTTCTTAATAATCTTGAATGGCCCTGCGCTCCGCGCGTGTAATTTCTTCACGGTTCCTGGTGGAAACCGTTCGGGTCGCATGCGGACCATCACATAATCTCCGATATTAAAAGTTCTTAATCGGCAATGTAGAACTACAGAAGCTTTATAATCAGTATTAGTTTTCATTATCTTTTCTCTGATCTCCTCATGTAATGCTCGGATATGAGATGCAAATGCAGATGCAGAGTCTGAGACCCTAGAATAATGATGAGCCATAGGAATTAAGTCAATTGGTTGCCTGGACTTAAAACCGTTTACTATTTCAAAAGGACCGAGACCCGTAGTCCTATTGACAGATCTATTATATGCAAATTTAGCCATAGGCAAAATGAGATCCCAAGTTTTCAAATTTCTCCAACTAGACACCTAAGGAGATTTCCGAGTGTTCTGTTTACTACCTCTGTTTGGCCATCTGTCTGTGGATGAAAGGCTGTGGAGAATTTCAGTTTGGTGCCCATCTTATGCCAAAATATTTCCCAGAAGTAGCTAACAAACTTAACATCCCTATCTGACACCATAGTTTTAGGTATCCCGTGCAACTTGACGATATTATCAAAGAATAAGACAGCGACTCGAGACGCATCTGAGGTCTTGGAACACGGGATGAAGTGAGTCATCTTTGAGAATCGATCAACGACTACTAGGATAGAGTCGTGCTTTTTTTGAGTTTTTGGCAATCCTAGTATGAAGTCTAGGCTCACGTCTTGCCAGGGGCAATTAGGTACAGGAAGAGGAGTGTAAGGTCCGGCCATCTGCTTTTGTTGCTTGGCCAGTTCGCACGTGCGACATTGGCTAACTATTTTAGAGACGTCTCTTTTCAGACTCGGTCAGTAGAATCGGTGTTCAACGGCCTCAATTGTCTTGTTCTGATCGAAATGTCCCGCTAGACCTCCAGCATGTATTTCCCAAGAGAGAAAATCCCTGAGGGACGTACGGGGAATACACAACTTACGGAATCTGAATAGATAACCGTCGTGAAGGAGAAAACCGTACATCTCACGAACAGGGCCGTCTCGTAACGTGGCATAAATTTTTTCAAAATCGGGACATGAATCATACTCCTCTCTTAACTTCTCGAAACCAACCACTTCTGTGCTCATTGCCACCAAGATCGTGACACGTCGACTCAGCGCATCAGCGACCTTATTCTCGATGCCTGCTTTGTGTTTGAGAACAAAAGTGTAATCCTGCAGGAACTCCACCCATTTGCTATGTCTCGCATTCAGTCTCTTCTGGGAGTTGAGATATCTTAGCGCTTCATGATCTGAATACAACACAAATTTTTACGGTAACAGATAATGTCTCCAGTAGCGCAAAACCTGTATAACAGCATAAAATTCTTTGTCATAGGTGGAGTAGCGTTGCCGGGCATCATTTAGTTTTTCGCTGAAATAAGCAACTGGGTGGCCTTTCCTGACTCAGTACACCACCTATTGCCAGTCCCGATGCGTCACAAGTTACTTCAAAAGCTTTTGAAAAGTCAGGGAGACGCATTACGGGAGCTTCCGTCATCATCCTCTTTATTTCAGCGAAAGCTTTGGAGGCAGCAGGAGTCCACTGGAACACCTCACTCTTTAAACAGTCGGTTATAGGTGCCATAATAGCACTAAAATTCTTTATGAACCAACGGTAGAAAGTGGCTAACCCGTGAAAGCTTCTGACTTCCCTAATCGTTCGGTGCTGTGGCCACTTGGTTATTGCCTTCACCTTTTCAGGGTCCGCGGAAACCCCCTCAGAGGAAACCACAAATCTAAGGAAGATAACCCTGTCTATACAGAAAGCACACTTTTTTGGATTTGCATAAAACTTCTCAGCCTGGAGTGTGCAGAGGACTTGCCTCAGATGTCCCACATGTTGCTCCTGGGTTTGACTGTAAATCAGAATGTCATTAAAATAGACCACCACGAATTTACCGATAAACGGTTAAAACAATTGGGTCATTACTCTTATGAAGGTGCTAGGAGCATTGAACAGGCCAAAGGGCATAACCAACCATTCATATAACCTGTCTTTAGTTTTAAATGCGGTTTTTCATTCATCCCCTGGTCGGATTCTAATTTGATGGTACCCACTCTTAAGATCAATTTTGGAGAAGACTGTGGCACCTGACATCAGATCCAGCATATCATCAAGACGAGGAATGGGAAAACGGTACTTGACGGTAATTTTATTGATTGCACGACTATCCACACACATACGCCATGTACCATCAAAAGTGCGGGAACCGCGCATGGGCTCAAGCTCTCTTTGATGAACCCCTTGTCGAGTAACTCTTCTACTTGTCGTTATAATTCCGCATGTTCAGTTGAGTTCATTCGATAGTGGGGCAAGTTTGGTAAAATTGCTCCTGGGACTAAGTCAATAGCATGTTGAATGTCTCGCATAGGGGGCAACTCACCTGACAGATCCTGTGGGAGAGTTTTAGAAAACTCCTCCAGAATTGGTTTAATGTGCTCAGAAATCTGCTCCTCAATGTCCCGGTTAGTCTCTCGAGAGCATAACAAGTAGAACCTTCATGCAAGCTCTTTTCAATTTGATCGTGGCTAATTAAATTCATTTCCATCTTGCCTTTGCCCTTATCACCTTTTTTCTTAGGATTTATAACGTCCACTTTGTCTTTCCCTTTGTCAGCCTCTTTTTCTCGGGTTGGTGGCTTCGGTTGATTTGGCATAATCTTCACCTTTTTCCGTTATGGACGAACAAACACTGGTTGGTACGTCCATGTATGATCACGTCTAAGTCAAATAACCAAGGTCGACTCAGAATGATATGACCTACATTCATGGGAAGTATATCACACCACACATTATCTGTGTAAGTAGCAAACTGGATAGGAATTTGGCATCTTTCCTGAACATCTATGGATGTAGCGTCGATCCATGTAACCTTGTAGGGGTTTGGATGCTTCACCGGTGTCATCCCCAAGGTGGTGATTAACTTTGACGCAACAGCGTTGATGCAGCTGTCACTATTCACTATTACCTTGCAGTTTTTATTACCAATTTTTGTGCAAGTTTGAAATATGGCAGTCCTTCTCCAGTCGTTGAGTGGTTCAGGTTGGGTTAAAGTACATCTAACCACTCCTAATTGGGTGCGAGTTACACTAGGAGGTAGGCTCGTCATTTCCACAGTTCTGATGCACCCATTGAATTCATACTCTTCGACAGAGGCATCTGAGTCATCATCTTGTTGGTGCACAACCTCTTCTCCATCATCTTCTCCTTCTATATCCTCAATGGGAACTTCTACAAAAGGGTTTTAGTTTGACTCGGGCACTAGCTGGCAAGGTGACCATACCCTTGACACCTATAGCATTGGGTTCTAGGGTTGACTTTTCCTAGTTCACTTACCGTTCTCTTTTCGGATGTAAAGGGTTTTGCACCAGAAGGACCTGCTGGTTTGACGCTAGAGGAACTGGAGGCAGGTTTACTTGGGGTAAGAAGAGTTCGGTTGAAGCTTGGCTGGCCAGTAGTGGTGGTTCTAGAGTTATCCTTAAAGTTATTTTGGTTAAAATAGGATCCTCTAGACTCATCTAAGTCGGTGACTAGCTGATATGCCTGTTCTAGAGTCGTGATGCCTCGAGCAATGAGCTCTCGGCGATAATCATCCCTAAGACCGGACCTGAACCTAGATAGGGTCTGTTCGGGAGATTCTAACTCAATAGCTCCACACCGATTCAGATATTCATCAAATTTAGCAATGTAATCAGTGGCTGATTTGTTCCCCTGGGTTCATCAATTCCATTTGTCTAACAATTGTTGACTGAATGATGGTGGAACATACTTCATCATAAGCTTCTCTTTCATGCTTTCCCAAGTGTCCACGAGGTCTTCCCTTCTGTACCTCATCATCCTCTCTAGGTTTTCTCAGTATTGCCCAGCTTGTCCCGTTAATTTCATTACGGCCAATCGAACCTTCCTTGACTCAGACATATCATGCCAACGAAAATATCGGTCCATAGCGAACTGCCAATCTATATAAACCTGAGGGTCTAAACGCCCGTCAAAGGAAGGAGCATCGACTTTAACGCTCCTGATATACTGGGCATTGGCATCAGTTGTTTGGTAAGGTGGGCCTCGCTCACGCCTGGGAGACCTACTGTCATTTCGAGAACTTTCATCCTCCCTGATTCTTCTCCTATTGGTTTCTAGCCTACCAATTCTGGTTACTAGATCCCTATAATTGACATCAACCTGATCCCTAACTTCTTGTAATTGTCTGTCCATGTTTTCTATCTTGTGTAGGATTGTGTTAAGGGTATCATGAATGCTAGGGTCCATTGGTGCTGAAGTTTCGCCTACAGAAAAAGTTCTACCACTTCTAGTAGGCATGCAAGATCCTAACTGACCCTAAATGCGAGCTGTCCTAGAATATGTATGTTATGCAGGAGGAGTCAGAGATTAGAGTGATGAAAGATAATACCAATTTTAAGCTACTTAGATTAACACGTCATTAAGAAAATTATAATGTGGAGATAGTGATAAAGACACGTGCTGATACAGTTAACTTCAAGATAAATCAAGTGATCACAAATTCAAATTAGTTAAGTCGCACAATTAATATTAAGTTGGGTTACCACTCAAGGTCAGAATCACACAACTTACTTATTTAGTGGGCAACAGTCAATGAATTCTATCTTGCGACAGATTGGAATAACTAGCTATTTTAATTAAGTGGCAGGAATAACTGACAGAATATTCAAAGTTATCTGGGGAGGCGACCGTAACTCAAACCTGAACGAGACTGCTGTAGGCGCATAGTTCTGGTCGTCACGAATCCACTGCCTCAAAAACGGATCGATTTGGACTTGAAACGAGCCCTGAACGGCCGTCAGGACGAGCTGGATCTAGACTGAGTCAACTCAGTGGGTTAACCCGGTTGCTGACGTCAGCAGAAACTGACCGCTCTGACCGGGCTGGGTCAAGAACGTTGGGTCGGGTCGTTTGGATCCGACCCGACTCGATCCTTTATTTTTCTCCAAGTCGGGTTCTCAGAGGAGAACCCGCTTCACCCGAGATGGACCTGTTCGCAGGTGCCCGTTCCCCTCCCTCGATCTCCGCTAGGGCTCGCGACACGGAGCGGCTTGTGGTGGCAGTGGCGATGATCGTGGCGAAGGCACGGCGGGATCCCGTGAACGGCGGGTTCGACGAGGCTCCACAGTGTTCTGGCGAGCTCGACGAAGCTTCAAAGGGGGCGGCGAGTCGTGGATGGCCTCGGTGACGGCGACTACAGTTGCGGCGAAGATGGCAGAGATCGGAGGAGAGAGGGGCGTGGATCTGGTGATCCAACCTGTCAGGCGGGTTCGTAAGGAGGAAGGCCCTCCTCAGGTCAAAGGAGATCACCGCAGTGGGTTCTATGGAGTCGGCGGTGAGCTCAGAGGGTTCGTAATTTAAGGTCGGCGAGGAGATCTGGGGAGGAATTCGAGGCTTTCGCTGAAAGGCGGTGAAGCTTCGACAGGTTCTGGCGACGGGTCGTTTGACGGAGGTGATGGCGGCGGCGTGGTGGTGATGAGATGAGGTGAAGTTGACAGAGGAGCGTAGACTTTGAGGAACAGGGGATGAGGGAGGGCTTCGTTGACTCTGTTGAGGTGGCGGGAGATCTGGGGCGACGACGGATCTTTGACGATGACGGCGGCGGCTAATTCCGACGTCGTTGATAAAGGACGACAGGGTCGGTGGTGGTGCTGCTGTGGGAATTTTTGATGAGATTTTTCACTGTAATTTTTTTTTGTGGATCTGGAATATAGATCTAGGGTTTGGAGACTGGAAGAAGAATATGGAAAAGACAATATTTGAAGGGGATTGAAAACCAGTGCTCTGATACCAATTGAAGGACTCGGGGCTCCATCCCAAAAGACTAGCCTGTTAGGTGGAGTTGCTCAAATCCTTATAAACCCAAGACCATCCCCACGTCTAGCCGATGTGGGACTATTTGTTCGACTCAAATCCCAACAACCCCCCCTCGAACAAAGAGTCTCCCTGCAAGCTCAACTATCTTCGCACCGGAAGATCAAATGCTCCATCGAGATCCAACTCTGGTCAGTCCTCAACACCGCGTGCGGCGCCACGCTCATTGCAAAGGAGCACCACTGTCAAATTTCTCGAGATCCAAACATTAGCTTCACAGGGGCCTATTGCGCCTTGCCCATTGCGCCTTTGCGCCATTGGGGGGATCTATATCGTCGAACATCACCCACACACACGACTAAGTTCGGGGCATGGCTCTGATACCAAAATGATGTAATATCAACCTGGATCGCAATCACCTTCAAATCGTAACCAAAACTTAAAATTGAGAATAGGATAAGATTTTGAGTTTCCACCCCTTACACGGGCTTCTCACCCCAAAACTCGAGAGCAAATAAACTCAAGAATTTAGCAAGATAATTTGAAGAAAAAGTTTAATCATTCAATAATCCAATACAATAGTCTGTGGGGCCTTATATAGGCTTTACAAAAGAGGACTATTGGGAAATAACCAATGTTGTACTAAACGCCCACAAAAGAACACAAATAAAGTTAAAACATCTATTACAAATAAGGCTGAAACAAGTCCAATTTAAAACCAAAGAACACCAGTGCGTCGCCTCCTGAAGTATACTCGATCGAATCTGCCTCTGAGCGGCATGATGTCCTCATCACCTCTACTAGTAAAACATTAATTCTAGAGATATCCTTTAATAATCTCCATAGTACGTTCAGTACACATATTTTACGCGACACAGCAAAACCATAGATAAGACCTCAATGTCAATGTGGTTTCCAAATAGAGCGCTCTGCAAACTTTTCAGCTTCAAAACTTTGTGGTAGCTTCCTACTGATTAGCTGCAGTAGGTTTGTCATGGATCAGAATGCAAACGTTGTATTAGGGCATGGTAATGTTATCAAACAATTAGACAGTAGACGCATATTGAAATAGCTCTGAAGACTTGCAGACTGGAGAGTTTCCCATAGTTGGAGTGAAGAGAACACAAGTGCAGACAAGCTAGCAAAAAAAGGTGCCAAAGGGTGTAGCACAGAAGTGTTGAAGAAGGGAATGCTCCCTAAATGACTGGCTTAAGAAGATAAACGAAGTTAAGCTTACATGAAGGTTCAAAGGCAAAGAAATTTGCCTCCCTTTCCTTTGGATTGGGCTTTGGTGTCTTCTGTTTTTGGAGTATAATGAGATCAAAATTGAAGGTAACACTCCACAAACACCCACACCCACGCCCCCCACCCCAAAACACCACTGCCACTACACACGCCCAAAGAAAGAAAAGAAGAAGAAAGAGAATTTTCCCCCCCAAAAAATGAGTGCAGCTGAAATGTGTGAATGTTGAGATGGATGAGCGGAAATGTGCAACAAAATAGGATAAACATGAGGTTATCCGTAAGAAGCCAGAAGTAGTTTCGATTGAGAAAAAAATGAGAGAAAACTGATGAGATGTTTGGACTTGCACAACTGCACTGATAAGTGTCCTATTTTAGGAGGAGTGATATGATCATAACTAGTGGATCTACTAGGACTAGAAGTAGGCTTAAACGAACATGGATGAAGGCAGTTTAAAAATTTATGATAGTTTTTACTTTGATCGAGGATATGCAACTTAACAAAGTTACACCCCTAACCGCTGATGGGATGAGAGATCAGTGATTCAAGTCAGTGCTATTGAGCACCGAATGGGTTTAGTGAGAATATAGTCCCAGGTTGCTTCAGTGAAAAGGGTATATTGGATCTCATAGAAGAGAGAGATTATGTTCCTGACCCCAAAAAATTTGGCCAATTTTATAGCTGCTTGAGACTATCAGTCTGTTATTGACAGAATCAATACTTGAGACATCATATTTGTTTCCTGTCAGATCCAGTATGAAGTGTGCAAATATGACCAGCAACCAGTAAATCACCCATGCTACTAGGGAGACTAGAGACCTGGTAACATAGCAGATCCTACTCTCCTCAAAGACCACCATGTCTTGAGTTTTTCACACCCATTGTCTAGTGTGAAAAGCAGACCAGTTGTCAGTAAGCATACAGTGGATTGGTTTGCAGTAATCAGTTTAGAAAGGAACTTAGTGGTTTTAGGACATATCTGGCTATCCGAGCCGTACTGCAAATTGTATTGACTTCCAGTCCGGATCTGATAATTCTTCAACACAGATTGGTGTCTTCCCTTTGCAATGCAGCCTTGACAGAGATTTTCACCAGAGGAAGTGATGTCCTGCTTGAAGATTTTCGTGGAACATATTTCTTACCCAAGCAATAAGCTTCAGTTATCAGCTAGGTCAAAGGTTCACATTTCTTTTATGGCTTTGCTTAAAAATTTTTTTGACTTGTCTTATTAAATACTCTGAGAATCATTTCCTTGCTAGTGAATTGAATTATCTAACTTGAAAAAAAAGAATCTTCTTTACTAGTTATTTCCATTATTCTTTAACTAAGTAGAGACAACACAAGGTATTAATACGAAAGAAACCGTGTAGATGGCTCCTATAAGACCAAAGAGTAATCTAATTGTTAGGTGCTAGTTATTGAACTGAATAATTAAAACTATTGGATCTTAAATATCATATAATGAAAATTTGAGTTAGGTCACTTTTTGGATGGAAAGATCAATTTTTAAACATGCTCAAGATCTTAGAGATTACTCTCTGCCTTGCAATTCTCATGTACAGAACCCTTGACAATGTATCATGAAGAAGAATAACTAATAATCAATAACAAGGAAGATGAAGTAACTAGAAAAGGTAGAAAGAAGAGAAAATTATTAGATAGATGTTCAAAAGTTAATAATTCGTAACAAGAATTGAAGGTCCTTAGTCCTTTGACCTCCTCAACAATACACCTTTAAGCTAAATCCCTCAAAAAGTCAAGTTCATTACCTAAAAACCAAGTTCATCATAAAACTACATGAAAGAGAACACTATTTTCATATTGTAGAAAATAAATAACTTAAACCCATGAGTTTTGGACATTGGCTTTGAGGTTGAAGGATCGATAGTGTGACATTGGATGGATGAAACCTGAGGTATTCTGCGGTCAAAACTGAACTTTTGGGCTGAAACTAGATCTGCGGGATAGTTGAATTCGGGGAGTGCTGTGCCCAGACGTGTCTATATCCACCCGAATGGCATCCCGAGTATTGTCCAGCTCTTTCTGATTCAGGATACCATGGGCTAATCGGGTGTCAATGCTCACATGTAGTGCGGTCCGAATTGGGTCTTTGCGATGATTTGGTCCTTGCTGGTGAGGCTTTAGATCTTTTCCTTGCACTGGGAGCTGCATTACTCGTGGTTTGCGTGCAACAGTGCGGCGAGCAAGTTCTTCAACACAAGTCACAATCTCTTGAACACAGCCAGCTATTTCCATGAGAAGGGAGACGATAGAACCTACCTGTAGGATTTCTTTTTGATTGATACTGTTTTCTAGTAAGGATTTATTCACTTGTTTGGCTGCTAAGCTAGCTGTGGCCATGTTGTGATTGATCACAGAAGAAGGCACGGTCATCGACTGGATGGCACTTGCAATTTCACTCAATGC
This sequence comes from Agave tequilana, assembly GCA_038442645.1. NCBI lineage: Eukaryota > Viridiplantae > Streptophyta > Magnoliopsida > Asparagales > Asparagaceae > Agave > Agave tequilana. The sequence goes on along the minus strand of JAVJIF010008827.1, from coordinate 90,458 downwards.
CTTTCCGAGCGCTGAGCTCAATTCTACACATGCTTCCTGTGAGTTCTTATCAAAGCCCACATGTGTTGAAGCCATATATACATTGAGCGCCTCCATGAGATAAGAGCACTGTCTGCTTTGTGCTCCAATCTTTAGGTACTGATCCCATGGATGGCGGAACCCAAATGGACCATGGCCTGGCTCCCACCTTGCAAAATTTTGCAATGTCTCTTCGGTGGCCTTTGAATTGAGCACGCTTTTGTGACATTCGAGGCACGACTTCTTAGCCTGGAGAACCTCCTCAAAGCCTTGCAAGAAGCTCGCAAGCTTCTGCAAGTTGCTTGCAGCCGTCCTGTGGAGATCCTCTCCTGCCCACACTGGGAACACCAGTACAGAGGTGATGAAGGAGATGGCCACCCCAATGGCAATGGTGGATAGCCGCTCCTTTGCCAGCAGCAAAACATTCTCTTTTCGATAGCTTGACACTGTCACCAGACAGAATGTTAATATAAATATCATAACACCATAGTCATATCTTGCTTTCAACTTTGGGATGAAGCGTGCAAATGTGGCCATTGCTGATATTACAAAGACTAAAAGCCCAAGAACTACCGGTTCTCCTTTCTCTCCAAAAAGGATTGCCAAGTGATGAGCCCCAATTCCTAGTGCCCCAGCAAGAAATGTGGCACAGGCTCGATTAAGGCCCTTAGAGATAGCTGCGCCAACTGTAAATTCCATAACGAGAACAACAGTCAGTACTGCCCACATGGCCGATTGGCCAAAGTCCTTGAATACAGGATTGATGTAGTAGAATGTGGAGACTAGTGTGAGTCCTAGACCCACTTTGAAAGAGTGAATGATTCGTCGAGGATCATCCTTGCCGATCTTCTTCACCTTCCTCAAGAACTCCAAAGTCCCTGAGGTAAGGTGTGTCCACCACTTTTCTGACTGAGACTCCATTGTGGAGAAAAGTAGTGAGTGAGAGCTAATCAGAAGAGGAAAGTAAAGGTTCTGGAGAGCCCTGAGGTTTGATGTCCAACTAGGGCTCTCCTTCCCTCATTGATGTTGGGAGCTTAGTGACCTGGTATTTATACCAAAACTAGTAAGTGGAACTGGAGAGTGGCAGATATGAGTCAAAGACAGGGGAGTAGAAGGGGAAAGAGCAAGGAAAGGGAGTTTTTTCAGAGCATACAATTTAAGTAGACTGCAGGTTTAGGTGTGAGGTTTCAGATTGGTCACTTGCTGATGCTACTAGAGCCTTAGTAACTCCCCAAAAGTAAGTGGCTCTAATTAGGACAATCCCTCACACATTCTGGTTTTTGGTGGCAGCTTCAAGCATTGGCTGGAATCAATAGGAAAAGGATTCCTTCATCTTCTTAATAATAGACTCTGGGTGGTTGTCAGGAGCCAATAATAGTTAAATGTCTTGAGACTATGGCTTCTTGTCTAACATGTGATTGGTGAGGTGCACATTTCTAACATATTTTATTTTGGAACAATTTCATGTACCCAGTTATATATTTTAATTTTTTTATGCAAATAATCTGTTTGAATTCAAAGAATATCATACAAAGTACAGACTGCTAGTGCATGCCAGTCCAAATGAACAGATGGCTGAGCATTATAGTAGCTTGCAACTTCAGCATTGCCTAAAAATGTTGGAATTCATTTTTTACTTTAAAGTTTTTGTTCACCATTTGGGCATCTGCTGCCCATGAATGGAGTTCTCTTTCTGCTGAGTTATCTCTGCTGCCAGTTTACCTGCTATACAATATCTTTAGTGATAAATCCTCTCTCATTTACAGTGAATAGAATGTCAATTGTAATTTGTTTAATTTAGTGTTTTATTGTTTCACAACCAAACAGGTTAAACTTTTAGTAAAAAGATTATGGAATTTATTGAAACTGATGTATGGATATATTTTATATTTTCCTCAGATACTAGTGGCATAATTGGAATTCAGAACTGATATATGATGAGCAATTAGGTGCACGCTGCCAACCACCACTTGATTGGAAATGTTGAGTTCAGGTTTTCTAATTCTGACTGAAAGTGACTGGCATCTATTGGTTGATGCTTCTTTCTTTGTACATGGTAAGAGTTCTCCCAATTACTCTGTGACTCCATTGTGTCTGAGGCAGAATTTGTTCTTTCTTTCACTCTTACCTTCTTTATTTCATTTCTTTTTACAGTTGCACGATCTAAATGCTTGATCCATTTCATTAAACTTTCCTGAAGTTGAACCTGCTCTAGATGCTTGAAAGATGCAGCAAGAGGGTTATGAATCGGTTGTCTGCTCAAGGTTGTGAATTAAGCGCTCCTGAGCCGTGTACGGCAATGAAGTATCCTGATTCTGCAAATAGCTTAAGGTATGCCACAGGACTTCTAAGTGATACTTAGCATTAAAAAGAACAATCCTGTTGTTTTCTTTTTTATTATTTTAGTATTCATTTGACTGCATAAAGTTTAGTATGTTTCACCTTTGATTCTGAGTCCAGTCTAATAGAGACAAGGGAGTGACCCTTATATAGTCTGCATTCAGAAAAACATGAGCTTCACACTTGGCTTTCCCATTTCAAAACCCATATGCTGGCCTACTGCAAAATATAAATAAATGTAGAATTCACATGTATCACTGATAGTATGCAGTCTCAAAACCGTTGAACCTTCTGTACACGCTTTCTTCCATTATTTGTTTATCACATTTCCATTGTGATGTGAAGCGAGTTGTGTGATAGGAAATCAAAAATAAAATTACTAAATTACGCTTTACCAATAAGATACGATCATCGGTAGCAGAGATAAAAATTAACAATATTAGTCTATGGATTGATTAAAGATGCATAAATTTGTGGTCTATTGTAAATGAAAAATAACTAATTGACGCTATTCATGTTATGCATGTAAAGTTCTACAAGCAATAAAGAAGTTAAAGAATTATATCGGGCAGTAGAACCACACAACTCGCATTTTGACAGATAGCAATCAATATAGATAATATCAAAGAAAATGTACTATTAGATTGTAAATAAAGGAACTTTGGATAAGAATTATACCTACTGAGAATTGTGTTCGATTTTAGTGTCCTTATGATATTTGTAAATGTGTAGCTCTAACTGTCACGGTTCCAGCTACTCCAAAATCGCGCGAATCAGACTCTGAATGACTGAGATATATCCCGAAAATGAAGCTCGAACTGTTAATGAGTCTGTTTTGCTTAGATCTAGAACTATAGCGCGGGTCGGGTGGCACTGTTGTAGTTAGATTGGGTCTGATGACTTAAGTTTGAGTCTGCACTTGAACTAGCAGGTCGGGTTTGAATCTGAACCTGAATTGGATTCAAGTATCAACAGAATTCTGTAGCTGATTTGTGATGGCGGGCTTGTGCTCTCTTTGTGCCAACGACATGGCGGGGGAGTAGGGCGGCAGCGGCGATGGTTTGGCGGCGGGCTAGTGACGATGGAGGAGATGGAGGCGCAAGGGGGAAGGTTGGAGAGGGAGGCTGAGGCAGTCACCTGGAGGTGAGGACCTGGCTTATGCATGGGCATGAGCAGGTTTGGGCTCGAGCATGGAGGCGCGGAGAGAGGTGGATTGGTGGGTGCAAGTGGTGGCGCGAGGATGAGGGCGCGACTGGTGGCGGTTGCGCTGCTGGCAGGGGAAGAGTGGTTGGGTGTTGCTGCTGATCGTGAGAGAGGGACAAAAAACTTTGAGAGAAAGTAAGAGAGGGAGATTAAGGGATGGCGGTGCACGGGTTAAAGGCGAGTTGATCGACGGGGCCGGCGACGACAACCTATGTAGCACAGACACTCCTATCATGAAGCCGTGTCGTGTCCGAAACATGTTCGACACGCGTATCGGACACGCATATCTCATGTATTTTTAAACATGTATCCGCGTGTCTTGTCTATTTCAATGTTACCGTGTCCGTGCAATATAGGCGGCAACAACAGGAAGAGGGAAGGCAGCAAATTGGGAAGAAGAGGGAAGAAATAGGGTTAATGAGAGAAAGATGGGGAAGATGAAAAGTGCTAGTTTGGATTTTTAGGGATTTTTGGGGAATTTTTGTGGGATTTTGTGAACAATAAAATTTTCTAATTTTTCTAAGATTTTGGGATTTTCCTTTTTTGTTTCTCTAGGGCTGTGAATAGGAATTGAAGAGAAAGAAGGAGATAGGATAACTAACTAGGGTTTCACACTCCTACTTAAGGCTTGTTAAGGGATTCACATTCGTAAACTAGGGTTCTCTAAGATCTCACACTTCTAAAATAATTTAATGAAGGAATGCATCTCACACTCAAATTTGAGAGTTTTAGTAAATACGCATTGATTGATTCATTGATTAAAATACTACATGGGGCCTTTTTATAGGTCTTACCAAACTTGATTCTCAAAATATACCATGTGGTACTAAATAAAAAGAAAATTTAGAGAAATCAAAAATACAATAAAAATACATAAAAATACTCAAAACTACTCGATTCAAACAGAAGTGACTCGTTGTCATCTTCGTTAGTACACATGTCATGTCTTCGTCTTGATGTCTGCATCATACTCACCTGGTTGGAAAGAACTCAACAATGTCTAGTCAAGAATAGAAGAACTCTCATGTTGCTCCAAAACATCAGGATCAATTTGTTGTAGTTCACTCAGTCTACCCACGTGTCATCAGTCGGTGGCTTCCTTTTAATCGAACTAAATATCTATGAGTCCTACCATTTTTGGTGGTGATAATTTCATCATCTAAGATCTTATCTATATTAGATAATATATTTGAAAGTGGTAGAAAGAAGAGCCTTTTAGAAATAGGCTTATGAGATAGCTCATCAACTAGTGAATTGCTAGGTTTAAAATCAGAACTCTTGTAGTCCACTGAGTTTTCAATATTAAAAGTAAAACTGATACTAAAAGATTTAAGAAAATCTATAACATAAGTATTATCACTTAGTTTCTTTATGATTTAGAATGGACCAGTATTACAAGCATGAAATCATCACCAACATTAAAAGTTCTAAATTATTTTCTGACATCAATCCATAACTGGTAGTTGGCGTTATTTTGAGCTATCTTATCATTAATTTTCTTGTGTAATTTGTGCATGTGGAGTGACGCAAATGATGATGCAAACTCAAAGATTTTCATGATGTATACTCTATAGTGATCGACCATAGGGATAAGATAAATGGGATGTCTAGACCTAAAATCATAAACTATATTATGAAGACTCTTACTTAAACTCATGTTGGTGACTTCGATTTGATCATCAGTTTGAGGTTGGAAAGCAGTGAGAACTTCAACTTGGTGCCTATTATATGCCACAAGATTCTTCAAAAGTAAAGATGAAAATCGATCAGGACAAGATATGTTTGTTTTACTCCTAAGGCTGTGGATTTGATCCATAGTACTTTAAACGGGTGGGAATGGGGTAACGTCTTTAATCTATCATTCTCGATCAATTCGAAAAATACTGCATTGGTGCAGATTTCATGGTTGACAATCACCTTATAATTGTGGTCTCTATTTTGGTGAATGTGTGAAAGATCACAATTCCTTTTCCATCATTCTTTTCTCCTAATTGTGAAAAGGCAGTACTGACGACAGGTAAGTGAATCGAAGGTATCTGCCAAATACAGTTGTGTGCAATCTATTCACCTTCACATGCTTCTTCATCCACTTGGTAGATGACTTCCATCAGACTCAACAACGTGTTTGGGGTCACACATTGTGGCAATTTATTTGGGGGATTTTCAAAAAAGACGTCAGTAAACTCTGTAATCACATGGGTGATTTCGAGAGGAATCAGAGTATGTCTTTAGGGAAGACATCAGTAAAATCAGTAATCACTGAGGTGTTCTCGGGAAGAATCGGAGTACAGAACTCCTCAATGTTATCACCATTGATCTCTTTATCAGAGTCATAGTCTTCTGGCTCTTCTACCTGAAAAATGACTTCTCCAAAGTCAACACTCCGAATTTGTTACAGGCAATTCCTTATCGATAGCGACTTTGACTAGGCTTGGATAGTTGGCAGCAATATACCCATAACCTTGACACTTGTATCACTTGATTGTTGGACTAATTTTGAAAAAGTCTCTTTTCAGTGCTCTTATCTTTAGTGTTATTTTCAACACCTTTGTCTTTAGTGTTCACCTTGTATGCTGGTATATGGGCTTGAGCGCGGAGGCGCAATGAGAGGTGGACTTGCGAGCGCAAGTGGTGGCACGAGGAGGATGCAACTGGTGGCGGTTGGGTTGCTGGCGGGGGAAGAGTGGTTGGGTGCTGCTGCTGATCGTGAGAGAGGGAAGAGAACATTGAGAGAAATTAGGAGAGGGATATTAAGAGAGGGACGACGGCACATGGATTGCAGGTGAGTTGGTTGGCGAGGCCGGGCGGCGGCAACAACGAGAAGGAGAGTAGCGGATTGAGAAGAAGAGGAGGGGAGAACTAGGGTTAGTGAGAGAGAGAGATGGGGAAGATGAAGAGTGCTAGTTTGAATTTTTTAGGGATTTTCAAGGGAATTTTTGTGGGATTTTGTGAACAGTAAAATTTCTAATTTTTCTAAGAATATGAGTTTTTTTCCTGATTTTTTTCTAGGGTTTTGAATAGGAATTGAAGAGAGAAGGAGATAGGATAACAACTAAGATTTCACACTCCTAATTAGGGCTAGTTAGGGTTTCACACTCCTAAACTAGGGTTCTCTAGGGTTTTACAATCCTAAAGAGATTTTATGAAGGAATTCATCTCACACTCAAATTTGAGAGTTTTAGCAAATATACATTGATTGATTAAAATACTAATATATAGGGGGCCTTTTATAGGCATTACAAAACTTGACTCTCAAAATACATTTGATGGGGTAGTACTAAAAAAAAAACTAAAAATGCAATAAAAATAATACATAAAATACTCAAAACTACTCGATCCAAACAGAAGTGGCGCGTTTTCGTCTTGGTTAGTACACATGCCATGTCTTCGTCTTGATGTCATCATCACGCTGTCTTCTTAGATTCTACTAGACTTCTATACTCATATATATACACCCTCTCCATCTCCCTCACTATCAAAGAAGGAAAAGAACCAAGGAGGGATTTACTCTCTAAAACTCTACACTCTTGTTAGCTATCACAAATTAGACATATCAACAATGGTAGCTGAAAGGGGGAACCCTGAGAAGGTAGGATTTTGATCGAGCCTTAGCTCAAGAAGGTCGGATTCTAGAGGAAGATGAAGAAGACGGGCTCTGACGATCAAAGGTGAGTGCTTCACTCCTTCAAAGTGGGACTAGGACTCACACTAGTCTCCACATTCTACTGCATCAATCCCATTTTTGAAGATCTGGGGCAATCAGCGATGTGGGCTGTGCTAACCGTTATCCTTGTCATGGAGTTCACCATTGGTGTCGCGGTTTTGAAGGGTCTTAATCGAGCATGTGCTCCATTTCTTGCTGGCACATTGGGAATTGGTGCCCATTACTTTACTTGCCAGTTCTCTTCGGAGAGAAATGGGAGCCAGTAGTTCCTGGAGTACTGGTCTTCCTAGGGGCAGCGGAGGCCACATTTGCACGCTTTATACCGGAGCTACAATCAAAATATGATTATGGAGTGCTGATATTTATAATAACATTCTGTCTTGTGACAGTATCAAGCTATCAGAAAGAGAGAATTATGCTGCTAGAGAAGGAGAGACTCATACACCATTGTTATGGGAATAGCCATATCCTTCTTCACATCCATCCTTGTGTTCCCTGTATGGGCTGGAGATGATCTTCACAATCTAGCTGCTGGGAACATAGAGAAGCTTGTTAGCTTCTTGCAAGGCTTTGGGAAGCTTTGGAAGGCAAAAAATCCTTCTCCCAAAGTCACAAGAGTGTGCTCAATTCCAAGCCCACAGGAGATGCCTTGTCCAATTTAGCAAGATGGGAGCTACCCCATGGCCAATTTGGGGTTCATCACCCATGGGGTCAATGCCTGAAGATTGGAGACCGGAGTAGGCATTGTACTTATTGTTAGTATTTTGAGGGTATTTCAAATTAAGCAAAGTTCTTTTAGTCCCACATTGGATAAGAAAAGAACTCTTTAATGTTTATATATGGAGTCTCTTTCAGATGGGTTGTGTGGGTTAGAAACTAGGGGGTGCTCGCGCGCACACAAGCTCATTGAGGCCCAGTGAAGAAAATTGGGTTATCGGATCCAGAAAATCTTAATGCGCATGTGCATGTGCGCCACGCGAAGGAGTGCAAATCCGGATTTTAGAGCCTCGCGGGTGTGCCCGAATAATAGGCTAAGTTTTGCCAATTTTATTTTTGGATTTAAAATTAAAATAAAATTTTTTAGCTGTTGAGATTCGTATATTTCCATGTCCTGTTATGTCAGTTCTCTGCCTAAGTTCTGCAGTGAAACTTTCCAAGACAATTTTGTTTCTCTGCATTCCTTCCTCTGTCCAAGGATGGTTTCTCTGTCTAAGGATTTTCTAATGATGAAAAACTCTTTATAAAGGATCTATTCCCTGCTCTCAAAAACAGAACTCAATTATCTTCTTTCTCTCTGAAATTTTCTTAAACTCTTCAGTTCTTCCCTGCATCTCTGAAGGAAGCAAAACCGAGCTGTTCGAGGGCCTGTGTATTGCGAGTGCACGCTTGTAGGGCCAGCGATCGTTGAATCCTGGAGGGTAAGCCGCCATCAACCTATTGCACCGAGATACTCTCTCAGAGGGGCGCGATCTACTCTTAAGGACAGTGCTCCGCACGCCTCGATCAAAATAGAGAAGTTCCTTCCTTCTTGAAAGTTTAATTTAAATAGCTTAGCAGTATTTCGTATATTATTTTCCAACACTTATCTCATGGAGGCCCTTAATGCTTATATGGCTTCGAACCAAGTAAAGTTCGATAAGAAGCTAACAGAGGCTTACTTAGAATTGAGCATGGAGGCTGGCAAGGCATCAAGTGAAATAGCATTGGCAGTCTGGTCAATGACAATGTCTTCTGCTGCGAGCATGTTGTAACGAACTGATATTACTCTGATATCAATTGTTGTGTCCCCTAATAGATATGCTTTGATACAAGTTGGGATGGCGCAACGAAAAGTAGGATTGTCGAGCAACGAGAAGAAGAGATGAGATATTCTGAAGTAAATAAAGCTAACACATAATTTAACATGGTTTTACCGATCAAATAGATCGTGTGTACGTTCATGAGAGAAGGGAGAAACTTTATTTAAACTTTGAGGGAGTATAATGAGAAACACTTACACCCCTTGCTAAGAAGATTACAAACTCTTTGATGGCCGCCTAGAACAGCGAACCCTTGTGGCTAAAACTTATTTTAGGAATCTCTCTTTTTCTTGATTCACGCTTAGAATACTTTGAAGGCCGCCTCCAAAGGATTATTTATAGACCATAGTACTATCCTAGTCCTACACAAACTCCATCAATACGAACAACATCACCTCAGAGGAAAAGAAAACTCGAATCCAACTCGAACTGGAAATAGAACCCGAAAAATTGCTAGAACCATCATTAATCGACTATACCGATGTATTAGTCGACTAATCTACACATTAGTTGACTATACTGATGTATTAGTGAACTCACCTGAGATCCTCACTCTCTGTTATAATACCAGTCGACTCCTGAGATGTCATTTGTCGACTAACTCTTCATTAGTCGACTACCCTTGGCCATTAGTTGACTATTACATGCACCAACTATGTAAACCTGTCCGTTTTTGTCTCTGAATCTTCATCTACCTTATGACGTATTTGAGACGCAATCCTAACAATCTCCCCCTTGATTTGAATACGTCCAAATCCGAGAATAGCCAAATGTTTCATGTGCTCATATCAATGCACAATTGAATAACTCTTGATTTCATCTCCATCTCACTTCCTCTTCTCCATAATCCCTCATGGGGTTCACAACTTGATTAGATCGAACAAGTTCAAGTCTGACCTGAACTTGATCACCTATCGATCTCTTTGATCCACGCAGGATTTATGAGAATTTGCTCCAACACAGGAGTAATGATCTGGATTTTCTTGTTATGCGCCAGCGCCGCCTAATACCAATTTGTCTTCAGGATAAAACTGAACATTCGATCTCGAAACCATCGTAGTCTCCGATTGTTCTACAATTTTTAATCTTAAAGCCGAGGATAACTGCAATCCACCAATTATAACCTCTGAATTTTAAAACATGTAAATATTGCCGACACGCTCGGCCTGAAATTTCACATAAAGCATCTTTGAAAAATTTCATAAGATAACCTTCAGAATAGAATTTGAACCATTCTCCATATAGGACTCCAAGAGAGATGAAAATGTACCTTGATTCAGAAACATGACGAACGCTTTGAAAAGTAATGATGCATTCATCATGGGAATGAAACTGGATTGTTCCTTCGCCAATCACCGTAGCAAAATTTCCCAAGAAGACCACTCCCCTTGAACCGAAGTGTATGAGGAGAACATATTCTTGTTGGAGCTGATATATTGTGAACATCCAGAGTCAATAACTTATCTATCTTTGTTACCGACTGAGCCGTTTATAACAGATATAACATTGCATTTATCTTCATTTCCTTCAGAGAATTCAATGACATCAGCATCTTGTTTTTTTATTCTTGCGAGTTCAATAATCAGCTCTAATGTGCCCCTTCTTATGACACCACTTGTATATCAAATTCTTATATGTGGGTTACCCATGGAACTTTCATTATTACTCTTCTTAGTAAAGTGTGCTTGCCTGGAATCATCGCGATGAGACTCACCTGTCAACTACTTCTCAATTTTGTCCTTATTTAGCAGATGCTCCTTGACCTAGTTGATCTAAATAGGTGATTTACCTCCATAGATGATAGCTTCCCTAAAGCTCTTATATGAAAAAAATAAAGAACACAGTAATAGAAGTGTTTGATCCCCATCTTCTATCTTAACCTCTATCTTATCTAATTCATTGATAATAATGAAAATTATGCAATGTAAGAGTTGATAGGTGTACCTTTATGCATGTGGAGAAGAAAGTGTTGGCCCAAAGGCCTTCCACCCTGGTTTTGGTAACGATTCCTAATTCCTTATTATTGTTTACATGCTTTCCATCTCATTGTTTATAGCATATTTTATTGTTTAGTGATTATCATGTAAATGTCATGTTTATTAGGCTCATGACTTACATGTATAGCATTTTGAGACACCCATGTTTTATATGGATCATATTTATGTGTTCTCACCTTTATTTAGCTATCATGTTTAGCATAGGTTTAATAACATGTGGATATTCATAATAATCATGTTTATGTTTATCATGTTGATTTTTATCGTGTTTTGATGCTTCATGTTAAGATTACTTGTTTAGATGTTAGTTTTTATTAAAACTAGGTGTATACTTGTGCATATAGTGGGCCACAAATAAATCTATATATGTTTGAGCTTGAATGCTTATTTGAACCCATTAGATGTGCTAGTATAGTCTAGTTTTGATGATCCATGCATTTTAAACTTGTATTCCTATTCTTGAGTTTGTTTTATGTGTATAAGTTTTCATTTCATGTATATGTTTATTTTGCCAAACTTTAAGATATACATGTATACCCCTTGAGTCATTTGCTTTTCATGCAAATCTTTATTATGGACTCAAATTGTGTTTAGGGATATGTATGTATACTTCATGTTTGACAAAACATACATATGCCTTGATATGAAAATTTTGTTTTAATGAAAATTTAGTTTTTCTTGATTTCGTGTTTATTTGTTTAACTTCATGTATATGTCTATTTTATCCAAATTATTATTATACATATACATCCTTTTTAAGCCACGTGCCTTAATGCATATATTTTGTGGACTCGTTGTGTTTTGGATATGTATGTATGCTTTAGTTTGAATAAGACATACATATACCTTGAAGATTAAATAATTTTGATGATTTTCATTGTTTCAAGGAATTTTGAGCTTATTGGAAATTTCATAATGCCATGTCACACATTACTTATACACTCACCATTTTTTTAAAATATTTCTCATGAGTATGTTTTCATGAGCATGTATGGACTTTATTGAATATTGAGTGTTTTTAAGTGCTATGTGATTTACATGTGTTTTATGAAAATTATTTTTTAGTTTATTCCTTACTTGAAGGATTTCGTACTAGTTAACAAAAATTTCCATTTTAACTAGTTCGTATTCTTCATTTTGATATGAGTTATACCATGCTTATTTTGTTGTTCAAATTGGTATCATTGAACTCTTTCAATTGGTATCAATTTTGATCTTATTGTATACTCATATGTTTTCATGTATGTATGCGTTCAAATTCTAATGGTATCAATGTCAATTGGTATCTAATTTTCATACATATATATTTGTTTATGCTAAGCTTGAAAACCTTAATGATTATCCTATTTCAATTGATTATTTTTAAATTGGTATCAGAGCCTACGCTCCTGATACTTAGGCTTAACATCCTAGGAGTGAGATCCTTTTGTTTGCTAATCTTCATTTGCATTTGCTTGCTTGCACACACATATAGTTTATCATGGACTTCATGACCCCACCTAGTTTTGACCCTTCCAACATTGTTGTTTGGAAGTATAGGATGTCCATGTACCTAAAGACCCTAGGTTTGCATGTCTTTCTTGCGGCCACCAAGAAATGCTATCTTGGAGATCGCAATCATATAGGGGCCAATGCACAAGCCCTTGAGGCCATTAGAAGCACATTAAATAAAGAATATTTTATGCTTGCTTCTAACTTTGATTCCGCATTTGCAGTGTGGAATATGTTAACAACAACCACCACCTCCGAGCTTCAATTGCCAATTCAACCGGAGGAGTCTAGTGGAGAATCCGACTCACAATACTTAATGGTCCAAGGAAATGACTCCCTTAAGGTACATTCAGATACTCAACTATATAGTGATAGCTCTTCTTTTAATCATGATGATATGGATGCCAATACTTTGAATGAAGAGTTGTCCATTGTTTGTGAAAAATTAATTGAAAAATATAAAATTTTGAAAAAGAAAAGTCTAGAAATTGAAAAATAAAATAAAAGTTTGCATTCTAGACTTAACAATATTTTGCAAGAGAAGCTTGAGGTCTATAATGAAAGGGATTCATTGAGATCTCAACTAGACCTTACACTAAAAGAAAATGAATTTTTAAAAAATAAAAATGATTGCAATAATGTTTTGAAGAAAAATGAAAATTTGTCTTCAAAAATTGATTTTGTTTTAAAGGAGAATGTTACTTTGAAAAATAAAATTATTTCTATTTCAAATGAGTTGAATGTTGTTTAGATAAAAATATTGTTTTACAAAATAAAATTGATGCACATGTTTGCCATGCTAGGGTAGCTTCACCTAGATCACCCTTGCATGCACTTCTTCTTCTAAGATTAATGATGATATTTGTTTGTTGAAGAAGAAAGTTGATTGTTTGGGCTCCACTGTGAGCCAATGTGCCATGAACCACACACGCTTGGAATCCTTGGTTCGAAAGAAACAAGTTTCATCCTTTATGCATGCACACCCTCCACGGCATACACATGCTTCTCACGGACACCATCATCACAAGTATGCTCATGTGTACACTTGTACACATTGTGGACGTATGGGCCACCTTGCTAAATTTTGCTTTGATAGATTACATAATGTAAATTTAGCAAAGAATTTTGTTTGGGTTAGAGAAGGGACTAACCCCCATTGACCCAATAAGATATGGGTACCAAAGACCACCCCTCCTATTGTTTTTGATGTAGGTGTGGGCTCTCACATGACGTGAGAGTTGCCGTACCTTGGAGTGGATGCGTTCCGAGCTTCATGGAAATCAATTGGATGCATCACTTTCAAGGGAAGGTTTGGTGGAGATGACCACCACGTTTTGGAGACAAGGAAAGTTGCCTTCTAGGTGTTTTTCAGAAAGTGTAAGTCACCTACAGGGGCGTGAATAGGTGACTAGCTAACCTAATGCAAAACAAATATGGAATTAAAATTAATTATGCAAGCTAACACTATTATGCTAAACACACCAAGTATAACTAAAGTGTGTAGCCGAATTTTCAGTGAAGGGCTCTGGACTATCTCCTCAAAATTTTTCTAAATTAAGAGTTGAGGTGCCACTATGACTTTCTTGATTGAATACAAGTGTGAGCAAACAATCCCAAGCATATATTCAGTTAAGCACAAGAATCTCAAGCATATAAGGATGTTAATAATAAAAGAATGCAAGATATATAAACACACGTGTGAGAGAGATAAGCAACACAACATGGGAGATTTGTTTCGAGATTCGAGCATACTTGCTCTACGTTCTCACCTTCACCACTATGAAAGATTTTCACTATAACGATCCTGCAAGATCACTCGGTGCCACAACACTTATAACGAGCTCCCTCAAGAACTCTTGAACCAGCAAGAACAACACACGCGAACCTGCAAGAACAACACACGCGAACCCCCAAGCTCGCTGAGGCCGCAACATCTACAACTCCTCTGAATATAAAGGTGCAATACTTGGTGATCACTCTCTTGATCACCAACAAATACTCTCACAAATAAGGATCGTATAGAGGATGGATATAGTAATGGATAGCTCAAACTTGTGTGAGAAAACAAGATAGATGTGGAGATGAAAAACTCAAAGAAAAGTTTGTGAAAAATCAAGAGAATTACTCTTGATAAACTCTCTTTTGCTATGATAATGAATCTCTAAAAACTTGTTGGAAAAACTCTATTGAAGATGAAAAAATAAGCTCTTGAATCCATATTTATAGGCAAAGAAAAACTAGCCATTATGGTTCAAAAACAGCCAGAAATGACCTGTCAGTCAACTGCCCGGTCGACCGATCAACGGTCAAATTTCAGACCATTGGAGTCTGGCGGTCGACCGACCACAGACCCAGACTGTGCAATAAGTCAAATTTGAGCATAATTTTGAAGCCTTAAACGTCAGAATTTGGAAATAAGTAATTTGTAAATCTTTAAGTCTTCTTTCTAATGCAACTTAAATAAAATCGATATCATTTCGAAGTAAAAAGTTACAAACAAAATACTGAAAGGTGACAAATCAGAAACTGTAAACTGTTTTCAGAATAAGAACAAACTTCAACCTAATATTTGACATTTTTAACATTTGAAAAAATGACTATTGAATAAGAAATATAACCGTAAAAGTTATCTTTGAAACGCAATTTAAATTATATTAATTGAATATAAGAATAAAAAGTTATGGCCAGAAAACTAAAAAGTAGTTAGAGCAAATCAGCAGAACGATCGGCCATCCGATCGACCGAGCAAACCCGAGAGCTCTACAAACTCAGTCGGTCGACCAGTCAGTCGGCCGATCTCTACTGCGGTCGACCGATCAGTCGGTTGATCTCTACTGTGGTCGACCGAGCTCAAGTCACATGGGCTTGTGCACGTCTTGTACAGCGTTGCTTGGTCGACCGTCAACAGCACAAAAAAATAGTTTTAATAACTTTTTAAATACATCTTAAATTCTATAAAATCTCCATAAAATTCACAAAAATAAATTCATTGAAATACTTTGAAGTGTAAATATGTGTGATTAAAAATCAACACTTATTACAAACACGTGAACTATTTTTGAGGCACAGAATTTAAAACTTAAAACAAAAATCATATTTTTTTGAAAATCAAACTTGTGTGTGTATGTATAAGCTTGAGCAATCCACAACTAATCTATCCTTTACATTTTATCTAAAACAAAAAATTTTAACACTTACAAACATGACACAAGTCTTGAAAATCTTCTCTTGACAAACTTCTCTATCTTGACTTTGTCCAAATTTGGTTCATGAGTTAGACTCATCTTTGAGTACTTGATGAGATCTTGAAGCGCGAACTCTTGAATCAACACGTGCTAGCTTCAAAACTTGACTTCGAATCTTTCGTTAAAGCTAAATACCGACTAAGATCTTGATCAAATATCTGAAGCTAAATAGGCACAAGATCATTAGTACTATAACTATATGAGTTAATCATCAAAACTAGGGTGATGGACCTTTGGGCCAATAGAAAGGCGCTTCTTCAGAATCACTGATTCGCCAACAACTTCTTCAGATAATGATCCTAAAATCATCCCACAGCGCGGATGTTATTTTCTTCAAAGAAAACTCATCTCATATTTCATCCATCAAGCAAACCTGAATAGTCGTCAATGCCTTCTCACCATCTCCTGACAAGCTTCATCCTTCATATCTGCAGGCTTCTTCTCGAGTAATGCTTTCTTCAACCCACTTTGGGTCAAGATGGTATTCATCCTAATTTGTCACCTGCTGAAATTGCTGACACCATCAAACTTCTGAATATCGAACTTGATTGCTGATATCTTCACGTTGATATGGCTCTGATATCAATTGTTGCAACGAACTGATATGCTCTGATACCAATTGTTGTGTCTCCCAATCGATATGCTTTGATACCAACTGTTGGGACAACGCAGCGGAAGGATCGACGAGAAGAAGAGATGAGATATTCTGAAGTAAAGAAAGCCAACACTCAATTTAACGTGTATCTACCGATCAAACAAATCGTGCGTACGTTCATGGAGAAGGAGAAAAATTTTATTAAAACTTTGGAGAAATACAATGAGAAATACTCACACCTCTCGCGAAGAAGATTGCAAGACCTTTAATGACCGACTAGAGCAATGAGCCCTTATTGCTAAAACTTCTCTCACGAATCTCTCTTTTTCTTGATTCACGCTTAGAAACTTTGAAGGTCACATCTAAGGGTTATTTATAGACTATAGGACCATCCTAGTCCTACACAAACTCCATCAATACGAACAACACCACCTCGGAGAAAAAGAAATTCAAATCAAACTCGAACTGGAAACAGAACCCGAAAAGAAAACTGTCAAAACTGTCATTAGTCGACTATACTAATGTATTAGTCAATTAAACTGCACAATAATCGACTAACCTAAGATCCTCACTCTCTGTTGCAACACCAGTCGACTTCTGAGATGTCATTAGTCGACTAACTCTTCATTATTCGACTACCCTTGACCATTAGTCCACTAGTCCATGCACCAACTGTGCAAACCTGTCCGTTCTTGATCTCTGATGCTTCATCTATATTCACGACGTATTTGAGTCACAATCCTAACAGAGCAAACATCGCATGACCACAGCTGAACAACTGACAAGTTCTGCTGGAAAACTGTGTTGACCTCAAGGAATTCCTACATGTAGCCTCAATTCTATCTATTCTCATGGAAATCATCGGATGTGCTCACGAGATTGTAGTCTCTGTCGAAGAGCTTGCATGCCTTGCTCATTTCAGAAGCACCGTAGTTGTTAACAAGGCTGTTGTTAACTTGGTAGCTGATGTTGAAGGGTCTAACCCTGCCCATGTTACCATTGTGGTAGAAGATTGATGTTTTTGGACATCAATTGTTAACTTATGAGATGACCATCCAAATGTAAATACTTGCAGTGACAAATGTTGATGACAATTGTGGCTTTTTAAACAAAACTGATTGAATAAATCATATATGTGACATCAGGACACTTGAATGTTACACAATTTTACAAGAGATAAGTTGTAGTAGAATGTTGTTGCTAGCTTAATTACAGTAGTCATCTGGCTTCTGGAATCAAGACAAGGTAAGAGGAATGTGGTCTGAATAAATAATCCATGCATATTGCGGCTGCACATGGGAAACTGAGCAAGAGACACCAACATATTGTCCAGAATGATCAAGTGGATCACTGAGGCCAAACTAAGCTTCTACAGAATAAACCTACTCATGTTCTTGGTTGCATGAGAGCTTAGTTTGATCAACTTGAAAGAAAAATGGCTGGCTATGAGGATCTTTTAGTTAAGAATGCAAATTAAGCATCTCTACAGGAATTATTTTATCTTAATTGTCTGCTCTTCTAAATATCTAGTCCCAAGTCAACAGAAGCAAGAGAGGAAGCATCTTTTGCTCCAGCTTTGGCCATGTTTATCAGAAAATAAAGTTGTGCAGCCTTACATCTTGACTAGGTATCAAGGGTGCTTGGTGAGAAGAGGAACTTGTTATCAGGTTGAAGACAAGATGCTAACAAAGTTTATTTATGATGAGAGACATCACAAGTTTGCAAGTTTTTTGAATGTAGTGCTCTTAACTGTCAAAGTACACTGGCTATCAAATGTTGGTGCAGTGTTTGTTCAGATGGAAAAAGTCACAAGTTCAAGAATGCTTCACTTATTCCAGAAAAGTGTGCTTCTTGTTTTAGCGCTTAATTGACAGTAGTTAAAGGCTATCTATATAGTATGGATGCTTCTATCATGCACCAAAGCAGTGTTAGACATAGACACGAGACATGGACACAACACAAACAATAATTATAGCGTTAATTATTTATAGTGTTGGCAAGATCTAGCAACATTAAATAGGTTTCTACTTGCTCATTAACTCCACACAAGGAGATTTTCCTCCGTTTTTAGCATTTGACGTGGCTACTTTCTCTTATATTTTGAACTAGGGTAGGAAATGGGTCCAGCACGCCTAATGCATGAGGCCGCCCTAAAATTTTATGATACTTGGATGTCTAGAATAGTACTTGTCATGCCAGAGGGCTCATATAGTCATATCCTTTTGTGGGCTGTCCTTCATTCAGCATGGCATGACTCATGATGTGACCCATATGAGAAACAAAGTCCAAACTGCGTGATGTTTCATCTGTGTACATCTTAGGATATGAAGATCATAACAAGTGGTCGGATCATGAAACTGTGATAGGGAGATTGGGGTATTAGAGGTTGTGTGCGCGCGCGCGCGCGCGCGTGTGTGTGTGTGTGTGTGTGTGTGAGAGAGAGAGAGAGAGAGAGAGAGATGTGGGAGTGTCCCACACTCAAAGACCCGGATCACCACTCTACTGATGGGTTCTACCCCCGCTCAGAGTCGACAGATTCAATCTATCGATGGATCACACCCCCACACTTCAGGTCCCTACCAAGTTCACAGCTCCGTTGATGGGATTCATCTTACTCGAAAGCAACCATGAATTCAAACTCGTTGTTGGGATTTTTTCCCTTTCGGAGGTCTGGATCGTCACTTCGCTAATGGGTCCTACCCTCACTCGGAGTCAACGCATCCAATCTGTCGATGGGTCACACTCTCACTTCAGAACCATACCAAATTTGTAAGTATTGTTGATGGGATTACCCCCACTCGGATACAACACT
Source organism: Agave tequilana (assembly GCA_038442645.1). NCBI lineage: Eukaryota > Viridiplantae > Streptophyta > Magnoliopsida > Asparagales > Asparagaceae > Agave > Agave tequilana. The sequence goes on along the minus strand of JAVJIF010008827.1, from coordinate 71,294 downwards.
GCAGGCTTGCCAGAACACTCCAAACCAACCGACCCTACCAAAAATACAGATTAAACACTCTGAAAAGGTACGATCGTTCAGGTATTATCTGAACGCCAAATCATTTTTATTCCAATAACATAGTTTTTGCATCTGCTTGCATGTATTGTTCACCTCAGATTAACATGGATTATGTATATTTATCCTATAACCACACAAGATAAATGGTATGTACATGAGGGTTTTCTTTTTTGGATTATTCCTTCGACATATTAGTTTCATGTGTTTGGAAGTTAAATGTACATAATTTCGTTAATCTACTCTGTTAGATTTATATTGACTTTCGTTACGCTTATTATGCTATATCTAACGATTGATTTAAAATGTTCTATTACATGCTTTTGTGCGCATCCTCCTTCCCTCTGCTGATGGGAGTGTATCTCCCATCAGATCCAAAATGCTTGTACGTCCCATTTTGAGAGCGTCCCTAATCGGAATCGGCAACGCAAGCACCAGCTAACAGACTCTCTCTTAGTTAGCCCACTGACGATTGGAAACCCTCTATTGTGGGAGTGTTCCCCACTTGGAGTCTCTACTCTGTTGCAAGAATTTTCCTCCCTCGAAGCCTTTCGAAATTTGCAGGTATCTTTGATGGGATTACCCCATACAACACCGCGAGCTCGCCAAATCACTTCATATCCGACCAACCATACAAAAGATAGAGATCATCACTTCGAATAGGCATGGTCATATTAGTTCCAAAAAAGCCAATCGTAAAAACAAACCAGGTAAGATTCAGACAACCATTTTAGTTCCACACACACACACACATTTTTATTTCTAAAACCTTTCCATTCTAAATATATTCCATTAAATATACTTGATTATATCTGACAAAAGTAATACAAATCTCTTTTATATCTTTGTGTTCACAACTTTTTGAAAAAGAAATACAAAACAGATGATCTAGATCTGATCCCTCCAATCCTGCTACTATTAACAGACCCCAATGCTGAAGCAACAAAGACTTGCTCATCTGAGAATACCTCCTGAGAGTAGTCATCCATCGTCATCCGTCCATGGCTCGTGAACATGCAATCCTATGCCTCCATCGCCGCGCATCTCCAAGGCAGTAAAACGAGGACTCCCAGAAAGCCCTCTAAGAATAGAACTGGCGTCGGAGCAGACTGAAGGTGACAAGACATGCTGGATGGCTGTGGAATCGTGCTAGCAACCCAAAGCTGCCCAAGATAAGTATCACTTCTGATTGAAGCAGGACTCCCACCCGTCGCTCCCAATTGCGGCACCCTGTCACGATGACTAATGCGACATAACAGGCCTTTCATGATGACTAATGCGACGTACCTTCCAAACTCCCTAGAAGAAAGAGCCCGATCACCATCTCCTCACCTTCCTCCCTCTCTTTCTCCTTCCTTCATTTAATGAAAAGAAAAAGGGATGACATGGTGGCACAGCAAGGAAAGAAAGTAGAGTTTTGAAAGAAGAGCTTTTATGAAGAGGAATGATTTTCTCTCATAGATCTCCCTCAATTTATACATGGACGAGAAGTCCAACAGTCTCCAATTCAAATTCCTAATCCCCAAAAGTCAGTCTACGTCCCGAGATTTTTGGTCAACAGAATCGATAGAAGATCAATTGTCGCTGCCATAACATGAAGCCCTACAATCTTGGTCATAATGGCACCCGGATTCGAAGAGACGCAGGATCAGCCCTTGAGAGATCCACTCGACTGATGCGACAACTAGCAGACAGCTATGCAATCTCCTATTAACTCCAGAAGATCAGAAGAGATCCATCGTACGATCCTCTTCCTCCAAGCGCCAAGATGAGTTTAAAGCGTTAGAGACTCCTTCCAACCAACTTCGCTTCCCTGACTTCCCTTCCGCGGCCTCCGATAAGTGGAAAAGCAGGGAGCATTTATATTGATCAAAATTTGACGATGACCACGATGATGACACGTGTCCCCGCTACTAAGTACCTTCCCCCAAGAAGTCCACAACTTCCTAAGTCCAACTTTCCCAAAGTCAGCTTTTGCATCCAACTTTATATAGCTAGACAGCCTCCGTCACATCCAACCCTCTGGAGGTCATCCCTTCCATCCCGGGGCTGCCTTCCGCCACTCCAAGATCTTCCCGAGGTCTTTTTCATTCCAAAAGTATCCAACTCTGAGTCTAAGACTCAACAATAGCCCACCGAAATCTTCGCCTGTCATTACGCAACACCATCCTCTCTCACGTGGAAGACGTCTAACACCCCCTACATTAAAGCGAACGGTTATACATGGTAGCAGATTCCTTGGCGTGCGATCCCTACCAACCAGTGCTAGTAATCATGGCTCTTACAACAAATTCAGCACGTGCAGATCGTGCAATTACAACCATGCGCCAATTCCGCCTCCACGCCAGCATTCCTGTCAGGTACATATGATCCTTCTTCTCCAAGGTGAAGGGAATCGATCACTTCTTGAATTCTCAGAGCACACATACACCACTACACTGGAAGTTTCCTGTTCCCGTCCATCCACTACACTAACAGTCCCCCGTGCTAGTCCATTCATCACACTGGAAGTTTCTTGTTCCAGTCCACTAACACACTAGTAGTTCTCCATGCTAGTCCACCCTTCCACTAATCAGCAGTTTTTTCTCTGTTGGTCCTTCATACTATTCCACGTACTGATTCTCACGCCCGAGGGTCTTAAGTGGACACCACACCAGTGCTCGTAACCTGAAAGATGTCTCTTTTCTGTGCATTCTGACACGTAACATCCTCACAGAGCGACCAAACTTCGCTTGTAGTAGGTCCAATCCACAGTAAACCGGTTTTTCTCCACCACACTTAGACAACAAGAAATGATAGTTTTGTCATGGATCCGACAAATAAATTGTTGGATGTTGGTAAAGGGCCAAATATGGTTGTGTTGATTGAATCTGATGACTGAGATCTGGTTGAGTCCAACAACGCTGAGAGATAAATTAAGAGACAACATGTTAATCCACTTGTTCCGACAGTGTCACGAGCCCCAGAACATGTGAGCCCAGTTTAGTCCTCTCACATGTAACGATCAAGTAAATTCTTCTGCCAATTTCAGAAACATAGGCACTGGCTGTTTCTTCATCCATGAGCATGTGACATTCTCTTTCTTTTGTTTTTGTATCTTGTTTCTCCAATATGTTTTTCTTATTATAGCACATTAAATTGAAATGGAGTAGGTACCTCTAACTTTTGATAAAAAAGAAACAGAAAAAAAACAATATGAAGAATGGCAAAAACACCTGCACTTTCCAATGAACAAATGTTTGCATCAAGGCACCTGTGAAATTGTTTGTTGAAGTAAATGCTCAAATTAAGCATGCTTCATTCTTTTTGTTTCAAAGTTCATATTGCTTTGCATGCAGTTTTGTAGTTTGTGTTCTTCTCCTGCCTGTTCGGTGACGAGGGCGAGCCAATTGTCCTCGGGCTGTCGGTTTTTCTGGTGGCCGCATTGGCCACGTTCGCCAGATTCATGCCGGAGTTGAAAGCACGATACGACTACGGCGTGCTAATATTCATACTGACTTTCTGCCTCGTGGCGGTCTCAAGCTATCGGTAGGAGAACGTCGTCGAGTTGGCCAAGGACAGGTTCTTGGCAATAGCCATTGGGGTGGCCGTCTCTTTTTTCACCTCCGTGGTGGTGTTCCCGGCGTGGGCTGGCGCGGACCTCCACAAGTTATCGCTCTGAACTTGGAGAAGCTCGCCGGCTTCTTGCAGAACTTTGAGGAGTTACTGGAGGGAAAGAAGTCGACTCCTGAGGGTCACAAGAGCGTGCTCAATTCTAAGTTTACCGAAGATTCCTTGTCCAACTTAGCTCGATGGGAGCCACCCCACGGCAGATTCAGGTTCCGTCACCCGTGGGATCAGTACCAGAAGATCGGATCGCAGAGCAGGCGGTGTGCGTATCTCATGGAGACGCTCGTCGTCTGTTCAGGATCGAACAATGTAGAATTGCCGAAGCATTTGCAGGCAATGCCGATGCGTGCAGAGCTGAGCTCAAACTGCAGCAAGGCGCTAACTGAAGCGGCAACTGCAATGCGCACAATGACTGCACCTTCTGCAGCGGCAAAATGCCACGCCGATGCAGCTAGCTCTGCTGCTATGCAACTGGTGACTTTGTTTCCGGAGAATTGCATCATCTCGAAGGAGACCCTGTGTGCAGCGCCGATAGTTTCCCTTTCGATGGAGATTGTCCGATGTGTTGGCGAAATTGTGGCATCTGTTGAAGAACTTGCTCGGCTGGCGTGGTCTGTGAGCTCAAATGAGGTGGTTCTCAAGGGTGATGGCAGGACAACTGATGATGGTGAAGCTGCTGGTGTTTCCATTGCAATTGAGGAGTGATGTGCTTATTGTTAGACAACTGATGCACAAAGTGTGTGTGGATAATAAGCTGTAGCTTAGTCCAAATGGGATTTTGACCCCATAACATGCATCTTGCCCACTGTGGAGAGGCCTTGCTACTTTGCCAGTGGCACTTGCATGCATGCACTCACCCACCCATGAAACAAATTCAGATAGTCAATGGATACATTTACTTGGTACGATGAATCAGCAATCATGCCCTGAAGCTTGTGGCGACAAATTTCATATGTATAAAGATCCAAAATTATTCATATCTTATGCAAACACAACGAAGGAGAAAATTTGGGGAGAAAGGAGACACACGTGGCATCAAAAATTTTTGGAGAATGGATTGCACACGAAAGGGAAAAGTCTTTTCAAATTTATTGTTTTAGTTATTTTATAATACAAATAAGGAAAATGGAAATACTTACCCAATAAACAACTTACCAACTGAATGAGTCCATGTATCAATCTTGACATTATTCCAACCAACCAGATGAAGGTCAGGATGATGACCTGAGACAAGAGCATGCAGTCATCAAGTATTTGAAAAACCTCTTTGCCTATAGCTGAAGATTATGCAGTAGAGAGAGATATAACTGAGAGAGAGAGAGAGAGAGAGAGAGAGAGAGAGAGAGAGGGAAAAAATGCTGACAGCACCTTCTGCCTCTGCAACATCTGCAACAAGCTGAAAGAATTCCAGCCCTCTGGTGAAACTCTTGGCTTCCCATGGTCGATGGAGCTTCATTATGCCGTAATCACTTGACAGGTTCCAACCTGCTACCTAATATTAAAAAAAAGAAAAAAAATCAGAACTAGAAGATCATAAAGAAAGAGCCTAACAAACATGATCTAACCTGTGGGAGTAGTTCGTGTGCTGATTGCTCAGAGATGGACAGGATATCTTTTGAGTCGCATGGCGCACACTTTTTAATTGGCAAATCTGAGGATTTAGCAGATAAACTTCAGATAGAAAGAATTCAATATTTCTCGGGCATCTATAAATATACGAAACAGCTCCTAATGTAGATAGCCATAGGGTAACAAAGTTGCACCATTCAGCATTCCATGAACTATCCAACAGACACATGCATTTAACAAATAACCAAAAAGGTTAGCAACCCAACCATTTGATGACTTCTCAAAGAAAAATAGAAGCAAACTTGAGAAAATCTCCAACTCCCAGGTCCAAAAAGGTCTTCAACTGGCATACATACCAGAACATGAAGGGTCTAACTATATCAGATTTTATGAGAGTTTCAGACTTTAATCTTCCATTCAACAATTACCTTCTGAAGCAGTGAACATTCTGAGGGAATCCGAAAGCAAACATAACAAAACAGATAGTAAATAGTAATCACACAGAGAAAAATATACACAGGTGCCACACTCTTACCTTTTTCACCAATAAAGACAGTGACATACAATCTCACTAATCAGTGAACACATCATGAATGTTCAAATACTTGTCCAGAGAAATGTTCTTATCACATTATACACGTCAGGTGATACTCCATACATTTTATCTTCTTAAAGTATGACTTCTTGATTTAAAAGGAGGCAAGATTCTACATGCATTTAAAAAATTAATAAAATAAATATCCAGTAAATGCTCTAATGATCCACTGCAGTCTGTCGCAGTGTAAAGGGAGTGTTGCTGTTACACTACTGTACCCCCCTTTTCGCGGTTGACAAAAGTGAGATTTCTCTTAACATAAGCCAACCTAACAAAGGTTCGCCTGGATGACCACAAGTCTTTCTAAATTCCAACTCTCTATTCCGCCAACATAATTCCTTAAAACGTGAGAAATTCCAACAAAAGCTAGAAACTTATTAAAACTAACTTCGATATGTGGAGAGTACAAATGTACAATATAATATCTTCTAAGTGAAGATATATCCACAGGTTTGGATCAATATGTGCCACCAGCCATAGAAGATAAACCAATAGGAAAACCAATTGAACAGCAAATAAAGATAAAGAAATTCCTTGGCACGATCATTCGACTGCTCCCATGTGTTTGTACATGTTAAAACAGAAGGTCTCTCTCTCTCTCTCTCTCTCTCTCTCTCTCTCTCTCTCTCTCTCTCTCTCTCTCTCACATCTGATGCAAAAGAAAATAGGTGGAAATTGACTATATCCACAAGAAAATGTTGACCAATGGAAGAGCAAATAATGATTTATGTCACCAGCTCTAGAGGATAAACCAATAGAAGAGCAAATAAAACAGAAATTCATTGGAATTCATTCTCCTATGTTTTATGTTAAAATAGAAACCATACCATGCACACACGCACAAGCGCACACACGTGCACAAACACGTGCACGCTCGTTCACCCTGATCCTGAAAGGTAGTCAGACGAAATAGTACTTAAAACAAACCTTACACCCTTAAATCTCATATATCATTCACTCCATAACTCCACAGCTCCATTCCACCGTGGAAATTAACCTTAAAAAGTATTTAATTAAGAAAAACTAAAAGTTGGTCTTTGATTCACTTCTATTATAAAACCTCTTTTTTCATCTTATAACATACATGTTGACACTCCGAAAAGACGAACTCCCAAAAAGCACTTCAACTGGTCTGAACGATGTCTAATTTGTCGACACTTTCAAAAGACAAGTTACAAACATGCTGAAGACATGTCCATCCTTGATGGACAAACCAGTGATTTGTACTCCACTGATCCAGTGAAGCAGACAGTGAGTCAAATATTGTCTTCTGAAGAAAGCCCAAGAAGCTAACTCCCAGCTTCGCTGCAAACTTTATTTAACTTCGCAGCAAGCTCAGATAACTTCGCTGCTAGCTCATCTCTTAGCTTCGCGTGAAGCTCTTCATAGCTCTGTTGAGAGCTATCTTTCAGCTCCGATGTGGGCTCATTATCTAACTTCGCTGCAACCTCAGCGTTAGCTTCACAGCAAGTTATCCTTTAGCCCCGTTGTGGGCTCATTTTTCAACTTCGCACAAAGCTTAGCTCCGTTGTGGCTTATATGATCATTTTTACCAATTAAATCTCAGCACGAGATTAATGTGATTAAAATCAAATCAGGCAGTTAATCATCGTGATCTTTTCACTCCTCAAATCAGTTAAGAGAATCAAGAAAAATCTCTCAATCAGTTAGAGCAAATCAAGGGATTGGTGCAACAACCTGAAGCAAGCTGGCTGATTAACTCTGTGCAAGGGTTTCCAGCTTCGCTCAAGCTACAATTAGCTTCGCAGCAAAACTATTTTAGCTTGGTGTGAAGCTAAATTGACTAAATCAAATTGTGAATTTTTTAGGAGAGGTCGTTACACCTCATGAGCCTCTAAATAGCCCACTGCTAGGCAGAAGATTTTGGAAGAGATTGTTGGCTGATCTTTTCAGAGAGATTATTCTCTAAGCTTCTAAGCTCCTTCAAAGAACCTTATTTTTCTCTTTCAGGGTGCTAATACCCTCACAATCTTCCTTTCTCAAAGGATTTCCGGAGCCAGGCGAGAAAGAAATCCTTAAACATAAGATTTGACGACTCAATCACTCGCATCGTCAACGGAACAAAGTGGTTGTGCGCTGACCAGACTTCTACTGGCGTACTTTCTCAGAAACTCTAAAAGAGAGCTCTTGTAATCTTATTTTTTACTTGTAATACTCTTGGACTACTTGTAAGTTTTCTGTCATTTCAAATCAAATAGAAAATAAGATAGCGACTCTACTGGGGATATCTTTTTCAATAAAAAGAAGATGACGCTGCAATGTGATGATGAGACCCTTAAGTCTACTGTCGAGACGAAATATTACTTTAAACCAACCATATACCCTTAAATCTCATATCTCATTCACTCCAAAACTCCACAGCTCCATTCCACCGTGGAAATCTACCTTAAAAAGTATTTAATTAAAAAAATGAAACACTGGTCTTTGATTCACTACTATTACAAGACCTTTCTGTGTTACCATTTCTCAGTCCCATCCATCAACATCCGACCATCTTCATTCTAAATTTCAAGATTTGATAACTATATTCATGTAAAGCATTATTCACATTCTCTTGCCTCTCTAACCCTAAAGCCTCACCCTCTGTTCCACCAAACGAAAAATGAATCCCTCTTTTTCCATTTTATAACATACCCTTAAGCAAGCATGCTTTTCCAAGCACCAACCTAGACCTTTATTTGTAGAAGTATGGTTATCTGGGAATTAAGGTAGGATTCTCATCCTAGAAGCCCGTTATTACTGATACCTATTTATTTACCATAACCCAGGTCTCCGTAACACAAGTTGAATGCATGAGACAACATACTCCACGAAAAGTCATGCATACTTCCAATTCTTGTCCTTAATTTAAGCATGATTTATCTAAATCATACGTGCATGCATTGGTTGCATAGACATTTGTTTTATATATTTGACAAATATGCCTGTTTTGTATAAACATAAAGATATTGTCATTACTAATGGGAAGGACTCTACAGTTGCATATTTACTAGTTTTATTTATCTATATTTGTGGTGGTTGTTAAGACATTGTAGTATAAATATGAAGTCAATTACCAACTAGCTAGGAGCAAGTTGGTAAGGTACTCAGGTACTTGATTATGACAGGCATGGTCAGGGGTTTAAGGCTTCAGTAGCACCAATAAAGGAGGAATCCCCGCTCCTCTTTCTCCAATCCTAAAAAGGGAAGTATGGGAATCCCCACGTTTACCCTAAAAAGAAAAGGAAACAAAAAAAACAAAATAAAGAAAAACATTAAGTGGAGACATAGAAATCCATCAATCCTCATGTATTACTAGCATTGTCACAAGTTTTGGCATTCGGGTACAATTCCGCGATGTTTGAAAATTCAGAATTCAGAAAAGATCCGGAAAATTCGGAAACTACTTGGGAAGTGTTCAGGATGGAAAGATAGTAGACCCACATATTTGTCCGCTATATAACTAAAAAATAAAAATATAAGAGTTGACCTAGAAGTTCATTTAGCTTTGAGGTTAATACTCTTGAACGTGGGGTAAATGATACTTGGCTCATGCCATCATATACTCGTGAGTTTTATGATTAATTTGTTCGTGAGTTTTATCATTAATTCAGTAAAAGTTTGTTTGAGATTAATCGCAAATGTGTTTGCTTCTTCTTCTATTTGCAAATTATGTGTGTCTTTTACCAAAAAGCCGTGTATCTTGTGACTGTGTATTAGTACCTACGTCCATGCCAATGCTTGATATCATGGATTTACCCTTTAAGGGTTATATTTTATAAACGATCCAACAGAACTGGAACCACACTGTTCAGTGTCCACCTTTTTAAATTTCCAATATCCACTTAATTCATTATGAAAAGATTTTTTTCTGACAGTATTGAATTGCTGCATTATCGTATGTTCACGCTTAGACTGGGCTGATTTGCATAAGTCAGAATTTCAAACTGAAGTATAAAATTGTTTGCCTTGATGTCTAGTGCCCATCTATTGGAATTTATCCATTTCACATCAGATAAAGGATTACAGATGTGCTTCACTGCAGAAAAAAAAAAAACAGAACTTTTGGGTTCAATTAGTACCCAGACTTCTATACATTCCATTGATTAGTGCAACTACTAGCTAGAATAACAGTGTGCCGTTTCTGGTCATTCTGTACCCAGTACTTTTTCATCCCTTGTTAATTCTATTTATTAATGCACCACAGTCAGATGGTGCCTTCAGATCACTCCTGGACCTCCCTACTTGTTATAATAAACCTCTATTTGATTTCAAGAGTCCTCGCAACGTAAAATGTCAGTGTCATTGATTAAAAATACATAGTGATTTCCTAAGTAGATAAGCTAGGCATTCATGTTTGAGCTGCACGAGAATCTGTATTTTGTGGATTATAAATAAGTTGCGAGCGTGCAAGAGTTAAGAGTTTAACCTTTCCAAGTAATTCTTAACAAGATTAGCAAGAACAAATATGTATAAAAGGATTTCAGACACTAATCTCAACCAACTCACATGCAATATATTAAATGAGAATGTGATTTCAACCTGAGAGACAATATATGTAGATATCTAACCTGACCTGCTAGACCTATCTATATACAACCTACTTTGGTACTAGCTATCCCGCTTACAAAAAATTAGGTATTCATAATGAAAAGCTCAAAGTATCAATAAATTAAACACTCCCAACATCGATCGACATAAATATACAAGTGAAAAAAGAAAAGAGATGTTGAAAATCACCAACTAAAATTTCCCATTTTACATCTCGGACAGACTCAACTGAGTCAATGATTGAAATATCAATAGAAAAAGTTGGACGAACACATCCCCTAAGGCAAGATACTTCACAAATTACAATATGAAAGGCACCAAAATTTGGAATACAATAACAACCTATGGACTTTGGCATAGTTAAAGCACACCTTGGGATGCTGAAATAGAACTAAAAGCATAGCAAAGGCTCCTACTTGGAGATACTTCAACAAAGTTTGGATGGATCTTGCTTCTTGCGAGCATGAACTGTAGGAATACAATAAAACACCTTTTAAAATAGGGAGGTAGAAGGCACTGAAAAATGGAAATTGGAAGAACTAAGGGGAGAAGACCGAACAGTAGTACATACCACAATTTTTCAACATAATATCATTCCAAGATCACCTTATCACAAATTTAATATTAATATGGCAACCCAAAACCTGCACAAATCTGCTGCAGGAAGTAATACTGGCAAATTTTGTTCTTGTTCTTTCCTGAGCATCATAGTGCACTAACTTGATAAAGTCATATTATATTCACTAACTACTTGCACCTCACACTATCCTATTAAAGGAGTTTTGGATGGTTGGGCCATTCCCAATGGTTTTTATTTGTGGTAGAATTATTGGGAATGAATTTGGTTTTCCAAGGACGAAACTCTTTAGATGATACAGTCATTCTAAAAGTTCTCAAAGAAGTTTGGATAACTATTCTAAAAGAAGTTTTGACTTTTCAATCAAAACTATAATACCGCGATTCAGATCGATTATTCAACTAAGTTGTAATCAGAAGAGGTTTATATATAGAAATCCAGGCACGCACATAGGCATACATACATACATGAAGACATCCCCATAAATACAATAGATATATACATGCATGCATTTTTTTTTATAAAAAAAATTGAAAGGTAAAAGTTATAGTGCATCACTGAAATGGTACACATCATATAACAAGGTTCTGATACTTTAATGTTGAGAAGCATGCATGCGTATGCACCCATGTGCCAACACGGGATTGGTCCTCTTATAATATTTGTGTGTGGCTCACACACATGAATCGAACCCGACACAGATTCGGTTCATGTGTGTGAGTCACACATACATATTATAAGACGGCTAATCCTGCGTTGACACGTGGATAAGATGCCATGTTACAAGAGGACGAAGCTTTAAATTCTTTGAACCTCTTATAATATTATAAGAGGGTCAATGTCATGTGTCAACGCGGGATTGGTCCTCTTATAACATGTGCGTGACTCACACACATGAACCGAACCCTACAGACACACAAATACAAAGACACAGAAGGACAGAGAAGTTCAGACACGCATATCTAGGATTAGCCATATCCTGGGGGAGAAAAAGAACCCCGGCATGTTTTGCCCTATCTTAACAAGCCATAAGTGATATGTCATAAATGTGCCGACCTCTGCAAATAGCGTCCAACCTTCTGCCAAAAAGAAGAGAGGAAAAAAGGGGGAAATGAAGTAACAGTCCTCAAGGAATCCCTTCATGTCGTATTGACATACAAACAGCCCTCATAAAAGCCCTTGAGGAATTCATCTATGTAGTATGGTAGCTTGATTGAAATACAATTTCATATTTCAAGTTCTTATTTTCCTATCACAATATGTTCACTTCTCACAATGAGACAACAGCTGGAAGGTTTCAACTTTGATATTTAAATCAGTTAAACGCAACAAAATATAAATCTTAAATAATAAATTCCAATCTACCAAATGCTTCCTGACCAAACAAAGATTAGACAAAAAAGACACCCTCAAGGGATCAATAAAATACAGTTAGATTTTCCAGGATGTGTTTAACAAGAATAGTTCTCCTCAAGCATCAGGTAATTAATTTTCCACTTTATTTCAGCCTGTCAAATTGTTCCCTAACAAATGAAATATTCCATTAACTTTCAACAATTGTTTATACCTTAAGAGAAAATTAGACATGGGAAATTCACCTGATAGCAGATGGTTTTTCTTTTTCCTTCTTTTAAACATTCATTGCTCATACCTTTGATTCCTTCTCCCTGGAAAAAAAAAAACTATCCATGATTCTAGACAAGGTTGTTTGTTCTTATTTTCTTTTTAAGATACAATATTACCCCCATCACACAATGAAATTGTAGCATTCATTGCTCTGCTGACTGCAAAAACGAACTCCTTGTCCCATCTCAAGACCTCCCATGATTAACCAAAGGGACAAAAGATGCATAAATCATTAGTTCATTACACAGTCCTTCTATTTCCATTTGGTTGCATTTATCCATGTAACTTGTAAAAATCACATCTTGATTCAAAACTCTAATTAATTGCACATGCAAAATCAATCACAAACTGAATAATTCATGCCAAATTGCACTAAAATATTATTAAAGTGACAGTAATCTTGCATAACACTGTGATGTCTGCATATATGATTGCAAATTATTCGGGGATTTCCCTATTAAATCAATATCCTCATCAAACGGTTAGTGTAGATTACCGTCCATGATTGATGAACGATGTAAAGGAGAACAGAAGAGGCAACTGCAACAAAAAAAAAAAGAAAGAAAACTAGGGTTAAGATTGAAAAAAAGTAGCAAAAATTAAATAAAAATAGATTTTTTAATTAATCAAGCGAAGAGCTTGACCCGACCTTGGGGGAGGACACGAGGCGTGATGCTAAGATGCGGTTCATCATGCTGCGCTGCCAAGCTAAAAATTGAAATGGGAGCAAGATTACCAACATTAAAAAAAAAAAAGGTCATTTCAATTCAAGTTTATTTTTTCCCCACAAGTCTTCGGTTGTAGGCCCAACCAAAGCAATTGTTGGCCCAGGTCTGAGCTACTCTTAGATGTAGGGGTGAGAATCGGTCGGTTCGGTTCAGTTTTTCTTAATTTTTATAAAACCGAACTGAACCGATTAGATTTAGTAACCGAATCGAACCGAATCGACTCAGTTCGGTTCGATTTTTCAGTCTTTTCGGTTAGCTCAATATATTGTCATCATTTCTTGAATTTTTTAATCACCATTATATTATCATCCTTTAATATTCTAATCTCAAATATCCATTACCAAAATTAGAAATATGAAAAAAAACCCTAACATTAACCTTAATGTGAATTGAAAATTTCATATTTTAAAACTTTTACATTGTATTTGAGCTCTTATAACAAATCTCATATAATTATTACTAACTTTAATGATAAGAATGAAAAAAAAATAACTAAATTAATATAAATATTATTCTCAATTGTGATGGTATACTTAATATAGCTTTCACATATTCCATATAAAAAAAATGATATTACTAAAAGTAATGAGATAATCTTTCACAAGTTTTTGTTATGAACTATATGATTCACTAAATTGAATTTGAGTAGGGTGATATATAGGGTGAGAGATTCGGTCGGGTTCGGGTTTTGTAACACAAAACCGCAACCCGACTGAATTAGAGCGGTTCGGTTCGGTTCGAGTTCAGATTTCGGTTTGTTGTCGGTTATTTCGGTTATAACCGAACTCTGCTTACCCCTACTTAGATGGGCTGCTGCTTTTTTAACCAACTCTTAAAAAAAACCATTTTTGAATTTAATTCTAAGAAAAGACCGCTGTGAGATTTAATTATAAGAATTGACTTCTAAATGACCATTTAGTCGGCACGTAAGCATTGAGCGGTTTCACCTCGCCTGCGTGACGCTGGGTGACGCTGAGTAGCAATTTTTTGTTCTAAATTTGACGAATCCGGACATAAGTTAGAGCGTAAATTGAAGAGAGTTTTTAGGTCCGGTTTGACGAATCCAAACCTAAAGTTAGTCTATTTTTTGTCCAGGTTTGTAAAATCTAGACATGAGAATAATTTTTCTATTTGCCATGTTTGGTTTATGGATCGCGAACCCAAGACTGAATGTCTTCTTTGTCCCTGTTTTAGGTTCAGATTTGTGGAACCTGAACCCGAGACTGATCGTCTTGTCCTTTCCTGTTTTAAATTCGGGTTCCACGCACTCAAATCAGAGTGTGAGCCTTTCTTTTTCTCTATTTTAAGTCCAAGTTCTATAAATCCAGAGCAGCTCAATCTTTTCATTTTTGACAACATGATCCATGGCGAATTTTGCCTACAAATTTCAATTCACATTTTCAAAGTTTAAAGTTCACATGTCACCTACAATTTTTTTATCATTTCACATTTTCAAACTCTTGCAAAATATAACACATATTACCTACAAAGTATATCACAAGAATATTACAAAAATCACTGATTAGATAAACAAACATACATCACACCTTCATAAATATCACAATATCACTAGTATCACGACATCACGACCTCGCATGCTCTTAAATATCACATTATTCATCATATCACTCGTATCACAGCATTAGTGTCATAGCATCACATATTACATATTAATAATCAAACTAATATGACATCAATCATATCACAATATCATATTCAAATAAACATGATAATGCACGTCTTCTTCGATCACACCCGCGGTTTCTTTCTCAATCACATAGAGGAAAAGTCTGAGAGTCTGTTGTGTATGCTGCTGAAATAGTGCGGCCTCATCTGTAAATGCTCCACACCATAGATGTCTCCTAACAGGTGCCTAAAATGGTTTAGGCTCATTATTATTATGTCGACGTTGTGTACGCCGTATAGGAGCTGATTGAGAAGGTCCCATCTCATCTTTTACATCCTTGTGCTCTGTATGAATGATTGAGTCCTCGTCTAACACAATCTATAACACGGGATTCTCCGAAAATCTACTTTTGACATGTTAGGGAATGACATTCATTATATTGTTATATCAAGCATATGAAATATTTAGTAATATTAAATTGCTCAACTAATATTTTCAATATTAAATTATTCTCAACCAGCGTTTAGCTTATTAGTCTATTGCAATTAACTCCATCTTATCATTAAATTTTATCGATGATTCAAATATAATGAAAAGAGTTGTATATAATTCACAATTAAGAAATACTTTCAAACTTCTCAATTAGCTTCACAACTCTGCGTGAATCATATATATAATCAGATCTCAATCATTCAATGAATGATTTGGAATGCGTCTATGATTGGTCTTGATTGCACATGTGATGTGAAAATGAGATCAAAAGGGGTCATGTATGAAAAAGAAATGCAAGTCCCATTAGACATTAAATCAAACCATGGTACCCTATGCTCTATTGCGTATCACATGTTTTCTCCACTTTTCCAACCTGTTTGGATTCATAGAAGTGGGAAGAAAATGACAGCGAGGAAACTCATTTTTCACTTCTCTTATTTGTTTTGAGTCAGAGATGTGAAATAGAAAAACCTTTTTCATTTTTATTTTTTTTCTTTTACTTCTCTCTTTTACACCACCATTTTCTCACTTTCAGGGCTACATAATACACCTGCAATAAGTTGTAACTTACTGCATTAAACTTTAATGTCATGTAAATCTCACTTGCAGTCCATTTACAATTCAAAATCGTCACTTCAGAAATAATATTTAACTTAATATTATTTTGTGATCAACTTTTTTCACTTCCATGCTACAAATCAAACAACGAAAAACACGACATACTTTTTTCACTTATATTTTTACATTATAATTAAATACCGAAAAACTTATTTTCAGAAATCTCATTTTCTCGTTGCACTTTAACATTTCTCGCGACACTTCCCGCTTTCCTCCCACTTCTATGGATCCAAACACGCCTCCCTCCCTGTCAAAAGGATGTCATTTCCATTTTTTTCCTCCACTGTGAATAAGACATGTCATCTTAGAATCAAGATTTGACATGCATATCTGCTCAAATTGTCAAGTTGATTTATTTTGATCTTTGAAGGCTGCTTTTTTCCCCTCGCTATAGATCCAATCCACAAGCTTTCTTTTAAACTTTAAATTACTGCACAAAAAGATTCATAATTACTTGATGTCATCAAAGGGCGTGGAGCAGAAACAAGCACTTACCTGACTGGCTGAAATCAACTTGCAACACCTTTTTGGAAGCTCTCCCTCTCAAAGTTTGATGTTTGATGATAATGACATAAACAAGTCCAAGAAGCAGGAGAGTCCTGGCTTGATCAATTTCACCTTCAATTAGAGGACACACCCCATGCACATGCATCCTTGCGTGCAAGCAACACGTGATCGTCTAGGGTTCAGTTCATGTGTGTGAGTCACAAACACATGTTATAAGAAGACTAGTCTTATTGAAATGTAAGATCGACCCTCTTATAATATTATAAGAAGTCAAAAAAAATTAAAGTTTCATCCCTTGACACCCGATATCTTATTCACGTGTTAATGCGAGAATGACTGTCTTATGATACATGTGCGCATCTCACAAACATTAACTGAATCCGATCGCCTCCGCGCATGAGTCAAGAGCGGGGGCCCACGTGGCAACGTTGAGAAGGCAAGAATCGCTTCGCATGCAAGTTATTACATTAAAAAAAAAAAAATTGGCAACCCAAGTTAATTAATTAAACCCTAAACTTACCTAATAGTTGACTCCGTTGCAAAAAAAAAACAGCCCACGTGGCTTTGCATTTTGTTTCTTTAATCGCCCACTTGTCTCCTAACTTGGGTTACTTGTGACTTGTGAGATAATGATATATTGGATTTTTGCCAGAGGATCCAAGGAAATCGCAAGTGATTTATGATTTTTTACGGCTTATAATATTTATTTCGTTGTAAGTTATAAAACGTACTTGCATCTCACTTACGATCTATTTACAATACAAACAGTTAATTTTGTGATCATATAAATCTCACTTACAGCTCACGTGTAATTTGTTAATTTTGTGATCATGTAAATCTGTATTGCAAACAGTTAATTGTAATTAAATTAATATTTTTTATTATTAAATTAATCTTTTTTAAATCATGAGAAAATTTTAATTATCAGATTAAATATAATTATTAAATTAAAGTTAATAATTTAATAATTTTTACGCATTTAATATTTAATATTTTAATGTTTACTAATATTTAATATTTTTAGTTATTTAATATGTTCTACTTTTAATATTGTTTATTTTTTAATTTTTAATATTTAATATGTTATATTTTTAATATATTTATTTTTAGTATTTATTGGCAGTTTTTATTATTTTTATTGGCATTTTAAATATTTTTTAATATTTAATTATATTTGTTTATTTAGTTATTTAATAAGTAAATACTTAATATATTTAATTAATAATAAATCTAATATCTAATATTTAAAATTTTAATTAATTAATTATTATATTTATCTTAATATATTTATTTATTTTTTAATTTTTTAATTTATTAAATAATAATATATTATTATTATTTACTATTTTTAGTATTTATTGACATTTTAAAATATTTTTAAATCTCCAAGCAGTTAATTTTGTGGTCAATTTTTTCTTTTACTTACAACTTACACATTATAACAATTAAACATCGTAAAATACAATACACTTTCCACTTACAATTTTACATTATCAACCAAACACCGTAAAACTTATTTGCGTGTAACACATTTATAACTGTAAAATAGTTTACCACTTGTGAATTACGACTTACGACCAATTATAACAACCAAACATGCCCTTAGATTGGATCCACTGTAAGTTCAGAGGATTCCAATTATGGATCCAGTCCCACTAAAAATGTCTAAATTTTACCTGAAGATTTATTCCCAATGACTTTATTAGATTTGAATTAGGGTTTTGAATTATTCAAATTTAATATTATTTTCTAAAAGATAATAGAAATTTGAAAAAGATTTATTTATGTATTTAGATTTTAACGAAACAAGCGGTTTATATCTCACTTCTCCCAAAATAAGAAATCTGACACGCATGAAATAAAATATAATTTAATTCAAACAGAGTGAACTAAATTATATAATTATTTATCAGATTGTGGTTTAAGATTCCAAATAGTAAAAATTGGGTCGGATCCTAAATAGTTGTGGGCCCGGGGGTGCTTTCGCAAGACTTGTTGTTCTTTTTAATTAAAACATTAGTAATGGCCCAGAAACTGGCGTGTCGCGTGCTGCGGCACGAAATATCCAAATGGGTAAAGAATCATAAAAGTTCAGTATATAACTCAAATTTACACATTTGTTTCTTATATTTATTATAACACGTTATAAAAATGGACAAATATGTCCCTCAGCGGCCTGCCCACTTTATAGCGACGCATGCGACCTTTCTATAAAAAATAAAAAATTTAAGGAAAAAAACTGGGGGTTAAAACTTGAAACAGGCTTTAATTAATGTTCTTTTTAAAGAAGCACCTTTTGATGAGCCATAAAGTGTGTATACGGGGCCCACCACCCCAGGGGTAGTAATGTCCGTATCCTGAGAAAGCAACAAGCCCCAACAATTTTTCTTCTTCTTACAGATTCTTGATTTACAAATTTCACACTAATGGGGTGCTTATTGTAAACATGTCACCCATATCCGTCCAAAACAACCCCTCGTGATACCCCGTCACTGCGGCACGTGTCGGGCTCTGATCAACGGTCAAGATCCATCTAAGAGTAAAAATCTTATCTTCGCATCTCACTGTGACCCAATAGATAAAAGACGAGACCGCCCGGTGAAGGTAACGGATATTATCACCCCAAAATTGATAAAGACACCTAAAAAAGTTAAAACACCACAAAAAGAGATGAAGGCACCCCTCAAATTAAAAAAAAAAAAATCTAAAAATACCCTCTTCTTTCCCTCCCTCAAACACCCCCCACCCCTCACGACCCTCGGTGGAACCCCTTTCCTCTGGCGAATCCCCCTCCCCTCCCCTCTCAAGCTCTCCCTATCTGGCGAACCCCCCTCCCCCACTCCGACGACCCCTCCCCCCCAAACTCTCTTCCTCTTGCGAACCCCCTCGCCTCTCCCCTCATTGCTTGGCCGAATGTCACGCTGAAGAGATTCTGACCGAATAGATCTGATCTGTTTGGCCTGACATTGGCCGAACAGATGAGGGAGGAGGGCGTAGGAGGGGCGAGTGGGGTTGGGCGGCTCGGCGGGGGTTGGGATGGAGAGAAGGGGGTGTGCTCGTGGGGAGGCGGTGAAGGGAGAGGGGTCGCCTGAGTAAGGGGAGCGTTGTTGTTCGCCAAGAAAGAAAGAAGAAAAGGGAGAGATGTTTTGAATTTTTTAACAAAAATAACTGTATTAAAAAAATATAACGACACACTTGTAATATTTTGTGTGATGCCTTCGTCACTTTTCGGGGTGGTAATATCCGTTCCCGCCGGTGAGGGTCTCTTATCTTCACCTTTTCTAGTAAAAGAACGGTTGTTGTTGTTGTTGAGAGATTCCCCCTCTTCCCAATCGCTCTCTATAAAATCTCCACCCTCGCAAGTCTCTCCCACTCTCTCACTTCTCCGTCTCGATCGGTAAGCTAATCTCTCTCTCTCTCTCTCTCTCTTAAAATTTTTAACCGATTTAGGTATTTTTAAGTTTGATTCTGATGTTATATAGATGTAGAGCGCTGCTGTTTCTTAATTCGATTGATCTGATCGGAAGCCGTTGACTGACGGTGGTTTTTTCATGCTTTTTTCCCCCTTCAATTCGGGGTTTTTTCATGCTTTCTTTCTGAAATTTTCGTCTAATTTAGGGTTTCTCGAGGTTTTAGATTCCTATCTAAAATTGCTCGCTATTCACTGTCGTAATTCTCTTTCAGTCTCACTCGTTTCTGTTCGGATCGGTTAGCTAATTCTTTCTCTGTTTGTTTTGTCGATTTTTTTAACCAGTTTAGGTTTTTCGATTATTTCTTTTTTATCCGCTTGGAAGCTGCTGATGTTGATCTTTCCTCCAATTATGGGTTTTTCAAGATTTCATTTGATTTTCCCCTCAAATTTTAGGTTTTTTCTTTCTACTTTAGGGTTTTTCGAGGGTCTTATTGAAACTTTTGTTGTTTTTGCATTTATTCGGTGTTTGATTTCTTTTGGTTAAAATTTCCTCTGAATTACCTATATACGCACCAACTTAGGGTTTCCTGAACTTATTTTCTAAAATTGGCTTGGGTGTTTTTGTTTTTGATCGGATTAGTTGTAGAGATTCTAGACATCTGATCATTTTCATTTCTGATTCCAAGTGCAAGTCAGTCTATGTACCGAGTTTGATCTAATTTTTCCAAGGTTTCAAATTGAAGTTTTTTTTTTGCCCCTTGTGTAATTTCCTTTAAATTTCTTAATGCTTTCTACGTCTAATACTTCTAATGCAATTTACTGTGGAATGTTTATTATTTTTCTCCTACTGATCGATGCATATATTATTGGGTTTCATCAGGTAAATTGTAACTTGTTTCCCTTTAACTTTCGTTAATTCAGGTTTTCAATCGGGAGGTCAAGATGGAAACTTTTTATAGGGAGTCTGTCTTTTCGTTGATCCAGTTAGTTGTAGAAATGATGGATATCTGAACAAATTTTTATTTTCCGGGGGTTTTGAGTTTTCCTTTGGACAATTAGCGTTTAGTTCAAGTTGTTTTGAGGGATGTTCTTAATAAGCAATCTTAGTCGAGAACAATTGTAGTTGATAGTTATTTTGAATTAAAAAAATTGTCTACTAAGTCTGATTCAATTTATTCCATGTGTCATGAGTCATGACTAATTCCAATTGCAACCAAGTCTGCTCATAAAGTCCCTTTTTCCTATGAATCCAACTGACTTTTGTTTTTCTTTTCCCTTTTTCTCTTCAAATTTCTTGTAAACTACTGCACGCCTTCTAGTTCAGATGCAATTTATTCATCAGGCCAGCTATAATTCATTTCCTTTTTTGTGTTGTTTTAGGTTTTCAGTTGGGAGATCAACATGGGAACCAAATGTAGGGCCTCTTTTCAATTCCTGATCCTCTCTGTACTTGTCCTTCCGTTAGTTCTTCCGGCTTCTGCCGAAGGCCTAAGTAGAATTGGCCTGAAGAAAAAGCCTTTGGACGAGAACAGTAGGCTTGCAGCCCGGCTCTCTGCCAGTGAAATCGAGCACTTGAAGAGCAGGAGATATGGCCTCCGAGGAGGTCTAAGTGATGGGTCGGACTCCACTGATATCATTGCCCTAAAGAACTACATGAATGCCCAGTACTTCGGGGAGATTGGTATCGGCACTCCCCCACAGAAGTTCACAGTGATATTTGACACTGGCAGCTCGAACTTGTGGGTTCCATCTGCCAAGTGCTACTTCTCGGTGAGTTGGGAGCAATTGATGTTTACATTGATTTCTTTTTAAAATTCTGGCCATCTTATTAGATTTTTGTTTTGGTATGCAGATCGCGTGTCTGTTTCATTCAAAGTATAGGTCAGGCCGGTCAAGCACATACCATAAAAATGGTTGGTCCATGCTTCCTTATTTCATTCTTTCTAGCTTTTTTGTTTTGGGCTTTATAAATTTATTTATCTTTATAGTTAGGATATGACTCTTCGTAGTTCTTTATAACCGAAATTTCTTTTTTGTTTTACATAGTATGGTTCTACCTATGAACTGTAGGAAAATAAATATAACATGTGAAAACTGTTTTATAGATGCAATTTTAATTGATTTTTTGTGGCAGTTAAATTGTACGTTCAGCTTGGTAAGTTATCTGTTGTGCCTTACATTAGGTGTATCTCTGATTCTCTATATGATATAAACTCATGCCCTTTGCAGCGGTTTTACATGCTGTTATTGTTGGATTATTTGAATAGTGCATGCTCAGTGTCATTTCGTTAAACAAAATTATGTTGGCTGTTTATTGCTATTTTTTGGATTATTTTTCTGGTTCAAAATTTAATTTATTTTTTGTTGGACATTAGGGCTTCTCATACTATCTATCTAGGCTTGAATTGGTGTGCAGTGTTTTAACAATTATCTATCTAGGCTTGAATTGGAAATTGGCTTTAGAAGCTGATCGCAGCTGGTGTTTAGTAAATTATTCTCAAGCTTCAAAGCATTCGGGTTTGTCATTCTAGTGTTAAATGATACATCTTCATACTTTCAAGATTAGAAATGAACATGGGGATTTATCTAATCATATCACTTAATGCATTTGATTTTACATTGAAGGCTTGTTTGGTTGTCTGCAAATGCAAGTTGTAAGTGAGAAACAATTTTGCTTAAATGGATAGTTGAAAAAAAGTTTTGCGCAAGTTTTCAAGCATTTGGTTGACAATGTAGAAGTGTAATTGGAAAAATATATTGTCAATGTAGTGCTTTGTCAAAGTAGTGCTTGGTACACCTGTAAAGTAAAATGGGAAGTTAATTTTTATTGTTTGGTTGTTTGTTTGCAAGATCTGCTAAACATAACATATGTAAAAATTGTAAGTAATTAAATTTAAAATAGAATCCTTAATTAATATGTAAATAAAAAATATTAATTTAATAATAAGAAAACATTAATCTAATAATAAAGAAATATTAATCTAATAATAAAGAAACATTAATCTAATAATAAAAAAATATTAATCTAGTATTTAGAAATATTAATCTAATAATAAGATATCATTAATCCAATAACAAAAAAAACATTAATGTTGTAATAAAAAACATTAATCTAATAAAAAAATTAATCTACTAATAAAAACATTAATATAATAATAAAAAATATTAATCTAATAATGAAAAAACATTGCAAACGGGTTTGCAAGTGGGCAAGAAAAATTGCAAATGTGTCTGCAAGTGGAAGTGAGTCTGCAATTGGGCCACAAAATTAATGTTTTGGATTTGCAACTGTTCTTTGCAATCCCAAATTCAACCAAACACTTGCAAATTTTTTCTATAAGTGGGCTTTGCAATCCAGCCCACTTGCACCCTATCAAACATGTCCTAAAACATAATTTATATTTACATTCATACAATGCCAAATTTTGTTTGATAGGAATTGCTATACCAACTAAGAGGTTCTATAGTTTTTTAGTTGGATTTATTGGGATAAAGATTGCCTTGTTCACAAATCTAAATACTAAGTAGATGTTCTGTTGGGTAGACGGATACACCTCCTCCTGAACTTCCTTAAGGAGTTTTGTTGTATCAACACATTTTGATTATACGTTCGTCTTTTGAGCAGGGAAATCTGCAGCAATTCACTATGGAACCGGATCAATTTCTGGTTTCTTTAGCGAAGACTCTGTTGAACTAGGTGATCTTGTTGTCAAAGATCAGGTCGGGAGCAATATGGGAGCTTTACCCTTTTATTTATTTATTCTAACCATTTATTTATATAATTTGGAGACTGGAGTGACACTGTGGGACTTGTCCAGGAATTTATTGAAGCCACCAGAGAGCCAAGCGTAACCTTCTTGGTAGCAAAGTTTGATGGCATACTTGGACTAGGGTTTAAAGAAATCTCAGTTGGCAATGCAGCGCCTGTTTGGTAAGTTTCTCTCGTGTTAGGATGTGGCATTAATTAATGGGGGTATATGTGGCGATGTTGCAGCTTATTTTCTTTTGTTCTGACTTTATATTTTAATTAATTAACAATTGAAGCTAGCATCCAAAGAAGGTGCAGGCTGCCCGGAGTTGAGTAATGGTATAGCTACAACAGTAAGGTTAACATTACCATGACCCTAAGCAGCCAAAATGAACAAACTTAGCTTGATATTAACAATAAGCAAATGAGAACATTTACAAGCTTAAAAAATTGAATTAGATATAAACACAATATAGGATGAAAAAGAATCTAGTCATAATTATATCTGTATACATATAGACTTTGGGACGAGGAGTTAGTCCACCTCAAGTTGGCAACTTTGTCATGAATTAAGAAGGCTATAGATTTGCATTATTGATTCTTGTTGTGAATATGTTAATATCTCTGCTTTGTATGTTATATTGATATCTTATCATACGTATGGTTGTATCAATTCATGTTTTCTACTCAAAATGTGATTTGATTGCTATTATGCTTGCTCGCACGAGTAGATATGCATTATTGATTTCTTATTGTGAATATGTTTATATCTCTGCTTTGTACGTTATAATGATCTCTTATCATTCATATGGTTGTATCAACACGTTGTGTTTTCTACTCATGAGATGTTATTCATTTTTCTATGAAAAAAGTTCATTCATTTGTAAGTATTCACATTTTATATGCTGAAGATTTTCTAGAGCTAATTGCAATGTTCTTAAGCTGTTTGGTTATTTCTAATTGTAACTGGAAATTCAGATGTTTTGGGAACTGATGCAACTGGGAATCATGGATTTGTGAGCCCAATTCATGCTATCTTTTTCTTTGTGATTGAGTTTCTCTATTAATTGAATTTTAGTTTTAATTATTTGGTGGGATGTACTTAGAATATCAACTTTTGCTATCTAAGTCATGTATGGAATGCAACTTGATCGCGTTGTGGGGTGGGGGTAGAATTCAAACATTTCCTAAGTGAATTTGGAGAAATCTTTGGTTTTTAACTTTTTTAATATCTGAAAAGTTCAATTGACTTTCATTTGGGAGTTGTCTTCTTCATAATAATGGGACCAATGACTAAGAATTACTCCAAACAGTCAAGGATCTGATTTATGGATGAAATACATATTTTGTGCCCCAAGTTTTTTTTTTGGATAGTTCTTTCCAACTTTGTGTGCAAATTATTATTTTTGAAAGATGTTTCTTTTTTTGCTTTCCTCTCTCAAAAAAGCTTTTGCACATTGTTTGGGTGGTTGGTTAATGTCGTGCTTATTGGTTCTTTCACATAGTACTGTAGGCTAGGGATCTGGCTTCAGTTCAATCGATTTACCTCAGGTTGATAGTTGGCTAAACTTTTTTGTTAAACTTGAGATTTAGCAATATGCAGTTGCGCTCATCTGACCTATCATGATGGGAAAGTGTGGGGGAGCTTAGATGTTTGTTGTTGATGATGCACATAAGACTGGTTTTACATGCATCAATTATTACAAGACGACGTCATTTTGTTAAAGCATGAGAACAATGCTTTAATTCTGATAATTATTGTGGGATAGTATCTGAATAATCTGTGGGGCTTACCAGATAGGTTGCAGATATTGCAATTATAATGCTGGGTAGTATGATTCTGTGCGCAATGTGGTTCACACACTTTTTGTCATAATATGATCAGGATTCTTATATCAAAGAGAAATGTTAATTAGACAGTTGGTCCATATAACAAATTTGTTTCTGTTTATTCTGCTTCTCACCATCCAATTGGTGGCTAGTAGAAACCCCCCTATAGATGGTGGGAGGGAATAAAAGATCACAGACTAATGGTTTGAGTATCACTACTCGATATTAAAATTGTGAATCTTCTTTTCTATGAGTAGATCAGTCTGAATAATTTCTTGAGCAAATGAGCTGTGCATTGTGGTGAAATTATTTTACAAATGGAAAATGGTGAGTTTGATAAAACTGGAGAGGACCTTCATCTTACAATATTACCATGAAAGAAGATACACTACACCGTGATAGTTGGATACAAGTGTTAATTTCATTGGAAATATGCGATTTAAAAAGTGGATGACAAATGTGCAGTATTGAAAGTGGATTTCAACATATTACGATAAAGAGAAAATTACACTGTGTCATGAATGTTGGATACTTAGGGTCAATAAGTTCACTAGTCAAGACACTTGTCAAGAATAAGTAATTTGCCTTTATTATAGGTACAATATTGTTGAGCAGGGTCTTGTTAAAGACCCTATTTTCTCCTTCTGGTTGAACCGGAAAGCTGATGATGGGGAGGGAGGTGAAATAGTTTTTGGAGGAGTTGATCCAAGCCATCACAAGGGTGAACACACATATGTCCCGGTGACTCAGAAGGGTTACTGGCAGGTGGGTTCCTAATTTTTTTTTTTTGGGATTAATGCTGTGAAGTGCTTTTATTATTAGTGTTCTCATTCTTCTCAAGCATTTATAGTTGTCTTTAATTATAGCTTCCTATATGAAATTTATTTATGCAGTTTGACATGGGAGATGTGCTTGTTGGTGGTCAATCAACTGGTAATCTTTTTGAATATTATTTGAATATTATTTAGGATATTGTTCTAGGCAATATTTACGTTGCTAAATTTGGTCCTGCTGGCTAAAATTTGTGCTTTCCAGGATTCTGTGCTGGTGGCTGTGCAGCAATTGCAGATTCCGGAACTTCTTTGATTGCTGGTCCAACAGTATGTATTAGACTGGCTCATTACTTACATAATAATTGGCCTTCACCCATTTGCCTTTAGTGATTCTGATATTGAATGTGATACTTCACATGCTATAATGTCAGCATGAGGTACTCTAGGTATTATGATGTGCAGGCAGCCATTTAATTTAACTCATAACCTTCTTTGCAGACCATTATTGCAGAAATCAATCAAAAGATAGGAGCTGCTGGTGTTGTCAGCCAAGAGTGCAAAACTGTTGTTGCACAGTATGGACAGCAGATTTTAGATTTGCTTCTATCTGATGTATGCACCTCCCTCCCTCCCTCCCTCCCTCCATCCCTCTCTCACGAAACAATTTTTTTTTACCATGATGGTTTATTTTGCAGGCACAACCAATGAAAATTTGCTCTCAGATTGGTCTATGTTCCTTTGACGGAACTCGGGGAGTCAGGTTAGATTCTTAGAAATTAATTCAGTGTTTGTTTTTTTGTTATGAAATGGTTTTTATAACTCTCTCTCTCTCTCTCTCTCTCTCTCTAGTATTGGCATTGAGAGTGTGGTGAACACTGGAGACAAATCATCTATTGCGCAGAGTGATGCTATGTGTACTGCTTGTGAGATGGCAGTTGTATGGATGCAAAATCAGCTTAAGCAGAACCAGACTCAGGAACTCATATTAAACTACATCAATCAGGTGAAGCATTCTTTCTATAAGTTGTTAAAATGTTGTATTAGCAACTCGCTCATGCTTTGAGTTGTATTGCAGTTATGCGAGAAATTGCCTAGCCCAATGGGAGAATCAACTGTTGACTGTAGTGCCCTATCCTCCATGCCTAGTATTTCTTTCACCATTGGTGGCAAGAAATTTGACCTCACACCAGAGCAGGTATTAATTATTACCCTAATAGCTAATAAACATTTAGTGCTTCTTATCTCCATGCCTGTGGATTTATATATATTCTAGTTATTGTTGGGTTATGTGTTGTGTTCCGTCTACACTGGTTTGTACAAGTCATTGCCTGTTAAATTATCATATGGTTTCTTTAATTATTTTAATGTCTTTTATTTCATTAAAAGTGCATTATTTCTTTAGAGTCAAAGTTTAAACGCTTCTTAAGTAAACCTTAAATATTAGATAGTAATAGAATTGCTATGTTGTGTTTTTTTTTTATATTTTTGACATCGTTGCTAAATGTTAATGTTTTTCTTAATATATAATAAAATTAAATTCAAGAGCTAAATGTTAAAGACAATTAGTATGGTAGACATTGTGATCCTTTGAACATTATTCAGTTCCAGATATGCATATGTGACACTATAAAATATGGTAAACTGTCAGATTTTGCTTTTTCAGTTAAAGAAAATAATTTTTTAGTTGAAAATAGCTATTTTCAATTATTCACTTTATTGTTTATTTATTTTATTTTATTTTACTAATGTTGCCTTTCACTCTGAACATATTGACACAATAAGAAATGTGAACAGTTGCCCTATCTGGGATTCCTAGCTTGAGCGTCTATCGCATGACATTTAATTATGTTTACGCATTGGAAAGAAGTTTGGTATTCCTTGCTTGAGCGTCTGATATCATGACATTTGATTCTGTTTACGCATGGAAAGAAATTATCTGTTTGATATTTGTTTTACTTGTAAATGGAAGCCTGGAATCTGAAGAACACTAATTACTGCTATTGTGCAGATCATGGAACTACATTTTAATTGTTATTGTGCATTAGTTTTGAAGAAGGGTATAAGTGCATAAAATAGGTGGACATATTAATTCAGTACTAATGTTTCTTGCAATTTAAAAAAAAATAGAAGAGTAATGAGGAAAGTAAGTACATTGATTGAAACTATGTTCCCATCACAAAATAATTATGTCATCTCATAATGTGAGAGATTACTCTTGTCCGCCATGAAAAAAAAAAATCATGATTCTGCAATTGGAATGAGGTTTCGGAAAGAGAAAACCTGCTGTCAAATCTTTTAAACTTGAACGGCAAAGGATAGTAGATCTTTTTTTACACTCAAACTTCTAAGTAACTAATTGTTCACTTTAATACAAAGTGATGTGCAAGTCGTTTCAGACCATGTATTCTAAATTTCTAATTCATTCGGCATTGTTACATTAAAAAATGTTTCATTTTGTTACTGTAGCACAGTGATGCGCTGCTCAGTTCAAAAACCATGTAGAGTTCAATCAGCAAAATTCAACCTTGCAACTGTCTTTCCTTATGATTGTATTGGGATCTTGAGAACACATTTGTTTTATCAGTTCTGCAAACTCGAGACATTATGCGATGGTTTTCTCTATATTGATTTGTGTTCTATGATTTCCCGTGTTTGGTTTTAAACAAATGCATAACATACGGTTAAATAAACCATAATTTAGACCAATTTCCTCCCTGTGCGCAATAAGAGCGACATTTAAAGTGCTGATAATTCTTATGTCTGGGGGGTTGGTAACCATGCATTTGTATGCATTTTCGTTGCTGTGGGCAGTGTCACTGATTCTTGAAGTAGCGGATAGCCACACCTGTCGGACCATTCCCCAGAGAATTTAGCTTGAAATATCAGCCAAGTTGTCAGAGTATAAAATAATTGGAATTGTGTTTATCTATCCTGCTTTCATGATCTCACTAGAATGGAAACTTTGGGGTAACATTGAGCTCTCAAACTACTTTCCCTTTTCAGTCACAGTGTATGCGGTAGGAGCTCCAAACCTATGATCTTAGATTGTTCTGAGGCATAGGTGCATATAGGTCATTTCCATCATGCCCAGGAATTTGTTTGGTGAAGTCTTCTTTATGGAACTTCATGTTTATAAAATAGTTTGAAGTTGTCGTTTTTTAAAAATATATCTTTTAAGGTTTAAATTTCTCTTTTTAATCCGTGGTGAATTCATAGGATACAATTCTTTGCTATTTGGATACAGCTCATTGCTATTTGATCAGAATTTAGTACCAAGCCTCCACCTTTGGCCAGAATTTAAAACCTTGCTGACTCTGTGCACTATGGGTATTGTTTGTAGGGATTATGACTTTAGTCCTTCGTTAACTAGCTAAACACAAAAAAAGTCCTTGTTTATAATTAAATATCAATTTGGTCCTCATTTCTTTCTACGTACACCAAGAATTTCCCTATTATTATTAAAATTAGTTATATTCACAAGTTTTTTCTAAAATAATTAAAATAATTAATTTATCTCTTCAACATTCTTTTTTAGTTTCATTTTTCTTATTAAAGTCATCTTTTATCTTATTTTATTTTACACAATGTTTTTAATTTTAATTGATTATTTGTCTTGATTAGGGGAAAAAATCTTATTTTCCTTGAAATAGAAAAAAATGAAAAGGGATTTAGGTGAAACAAAAATGAAGAGGGCTTCAGGGTATTACAACAACAAAGTTTAAGCTGTAAGGGGGATTAAATTATTGCTTTTAGAAGAACTACAAATAGATTCATTAGATTCATTAATAGCAAGGTGGTTCTTCATGATCCGTAGAGAAAGAAGCAGGGACCAAATTGTCATTTAGTTAGAAATAAGGACCTTTTTGTGTTTATCTAATTAGTGAAGGACTCTTTTGTGATAATCCCGTGTTTGTAAAGAGATGCAATTTCTCGCTATCTGTCTATCAGAAAGGGCACCAGTCACAGTGATCTCAACTTTTTGTTGTCCGAAGCTTTTACTACTCTTGGCTATTTATTGTTAAAGCAAATTTTATTATGTAGCCTCTGTCAGACCTCGGGTTTACTGGGAGGTGTGTGTGTGTGTGTGTGTGTGTGTGTGTGTGTGTGTGTGTGTGTGTGTGTGTGTGTGTGTGTGTGTGTGATATATATTAGTTATGAAGAAAGTCTATTTAAGAAATTTGAGGCTGGCAGATATCCTAGCCAATTAGTGACAGCAGCAGTTGGTTGGAATATGTCACTCTTGGTTTCATTTTGGATTGCAGTATGTTCTGAAGGTTGGTGAAGGACCCGTGGCACAGTGCATCAGTGGATTCACAGCCTTGGATATACCTCCTCCTCGCGGTCCTCTGTGGTAGGGTCTCCCATTTCCATGCCTTCGGGTTTTATAATTCTTCGGTTTCATTCGTTGCATTATTATTATTTTTTTGAATTTATAATCTAATCCAAAAACACGGCGGCTGCAGGATTCTGGGTGATATTTTCATGGGAGTTTACCACACAGTGTTTGATCATGGCAACATGAGGGTTGGGTTCGCAGAGGCGGCATAAAGAGTCGCGAGCGAGCGTCACCTTGTTGAACATCCCAAAAGCTACTTTTAAAAGGGGTTTACTCTTACGCAGATACTACGTCCCTACTTTGTATAAAGTAAGTTAAGGTGGCAAATATATGTACGTATTCTGGATTATAATGCCCCCTTGTGCTATCTGAAACTGTAACAGAGCTCCTGCTTTTGTTGGACAGTTGGTGTCTTTTCCCTCTTATTTGCCTTTGTAGCGTGCACACTTTCTTTGTTATCACAGTCAAGACTTTTATTTCTGCTCTTTATTTCCTTTGCTTGTCCCGTGTTCCATTCGTTGACGTGATTCATTTCAACAATCTATGTCTCCTATAGTTTACGGTTACTAACCATGTCTTGGGCCCTAATTAAGCTGTCGGAGGCGTCCTAAGCTAAGATTTGACCAAGAGAAGTCCTAATGACTCGACAGTCAACATCAATCACGTCGGGCATTTTGACTTCTTATTGCCAAGTGGGGCCCCAGGGATGAACAAAAGTCAAAATGGGGAGAAGAATTAAATTGAAGTTGTTTCTTTTCTAGTTCTCCCATCCACACTTGTCGTCTACAATTGAAATGCGTGGAGTTCAGCCTTCCACACCAAAAAGCTCATACGCCACCATTCTTGCACCCGTGTAAACCAAACGCCATCTTTACCTCTATTTTCCCCCCCCTGAAGTAGTAGTTTAAATTCCTATATAAAAAAAAAAAATCGTTGCATATTTTATCAGCCCAGTTCCATGCATCTGTCTTTGATTTATTCTGTTTTCTTGTCATGACAATTATATAATAATGTAGTCAATATATATATATATATATATATATATATATATATATATATATATATATATATATATATATATATATATATATATATATATGGGCTTACTGTACCTCAGCCTGCGGGCTGAGAGAGTTTCTCAGCCTGCGGGACGTGGCTGAATATAGGCCACACATCGGTCGCAGAGTGTGGGCGCCACAAAAAATCAAAAAATCCCGCCTAAACAATCGTGAATCAAAATGACAAAAATACCCCTTTTAAATGACGACTGCGACTTCTAGCATTCAAAAGTAAAAAAACATTCCATGGTCGCAGACTTAATACAGAATAAAGAATACAAGACAAAAAATGCTATCGCATAGCAATGCGACCTCCTTCGGTACTGCGACCAAATTCGCAATCTTCTTTCTCATGCCTTATGTAAAAGAAGTAATTAATATTATATCTACCGTGATACAACACCAGTCTAGAAAAAAGAGATGCACTAATGTTAATCTCGAGAAAGGAAAGATGTGCACCATACGTAATCTAAAGATATAGCCAAACAATTCTATAAAAAGTTAATTTGTACTTCGGATTCTCCAGCAATAAATCTTCAATTAAATATTTAATTTTTTTACCACTTCCTACCATACTCAACCCTCACCTGTAACAATTATTATTACTATTCATGTTCTTCCACAATATTGACCTTAGTCAGAGACTTTGGTCGCAGTGTACATGGTTAATTGCGACCAATGTCGCAGTTTTGTTATTGATAAAGATGGCCAGCAACTGCAATTTAGGGTTGCATTACATGGACTGCGACTTAGGTCGCAGTACGTTAAGTAAGTGTTTCTTTTATATTAACATGCATAGCGACCAAGGTCGCAGTGTTGTTTTATTAAGTGTTGTTTTGGATTAAGTCATTTTTTGAATCTAAATGAAAAATGAATAGTTTGCTGAGGGGACGCGACTTGGAGTCACTCCGAGAGACGCGGCCTGTCATAAAGATTTTATGAGATCTTTAAACGTCAAGTCTACGTTGTCTACGCGTCGGCTCTTCATTGGGTTTAAGCGTTAATGTCTTTTAATGCCAAACAGGCGCTGGCGGTTGGAGACCATTAAAGCCGACGGTTCTGATTAATGAACCATTAATTATGGTTATTATGGGCTGCCTATAAATAGGGCTCACCCTCTCCCTTTAACAGCCCATAATTAGACTGTTTTTTTTCGAGAGCAATTGCTCTGAGAATTTCCGCCTTCTTCAGAGTCTAACAGGGGCCTGCCTCCATGGATGAAGATGACCCTATGGACGAACTTGATCGATGTTCGTCCACAAGGGAAGAAGTCATAGACCTCATCGTCCACAAGGGAAGAAGTCATGGTCCTCGTCGTTTACAAGGGAAGAAGTCATGATCCCTGACGAGGACTTAACCCTCACCAAGATCTCCTCGGACTTGATGCACCAGTCAAGCTTGCTGGCATGGCATGGTCAGAGTGGGTATGGCGGCGGGGATGTGGTGGATATAGTGGTGGGTAGCATACCTTGTGAGGTCTCACTCTCCCTTTAACATCCCATAATTAGACTGTTTTCTTTCGAGAGCAATTTCGTCTACAAGGGAAGAAGTCATAGACCTCATCGTCTACAAGGGAAGAAGTCATGGTGGGTAGCATACCCTGTGAGGTCTCAAAACCTCCTCTCTTACCCCAGAAGTGACATCGAGGAAATTCCATGCTCACTGGATAACCTTCTGGTGGAAGAGATGTTCATCAACGAAGGATCGTATCCCGCCACTTGGAGAGCGTTTTGATGTTTAGTCTTCTTTGTACTGCTGTATTGTAACACTCAATCTTATTATATAAGAGAGCGTTTTGTATCATTTTCACATGCCTGGAGATAAATGCCTGGACATAAATAAAAATCATATTTGTTTTTTAATAAACTACGACGTTGGTCGCAGTCATGCATTGCAATCAAAACAACTTGGACCAGAGACGACACTGCGACCAAGGTCGCATAAGACTACATTGCAAATAGAAACAACTGCGACCAGGGTCGACAGTGCGACCAAAGACTGCGACTAACAAACTTCTGCAGTGACGTGTCACCTCGTCGCAGTGTTGTTGTTGATTAAGACTAAAGACCAGCAGCTGCGACGAAGGTCGCAGATTATTTTTTTAAGACTGCGGCCAGCAACTGCGACCAAGGTCGCAGTGTTGTTGTTGATTAAAAATAAAGACCAGCGAATGCGACCAAGGTCGCAGTGTATTTTATTAAGTCCAAAAACCAGCAACTGCGACCAAGGTCGCATTGTATTTTATTAAGACCACGGTTAGCAACTGCGACCAAGGTAGCAGTGTTGTTGATTAAGACTAAAGACCAGCAACTGCGACCAAGGTCGCAGTTTATTTATTAAGTCTGCGTCCTGCAACTGCGACCAAAGTCGCAACCTTTCATTTTAAAAATTTATACGGGTGAAGTAATATAATTATTAACTGCGTCCATGGTCGCAGTATATTCGTTTAGCGTAAATATTTAAAATGAAGGTTTGTAACAATTGTACAGCATTTCAACCATGACATAGTAGTAAAAAATGTAATTCACACAATTAACTTTAGAAAACAGATTTATATATATTTAAAAAAATACAAAATACAATTTTTTAAACTTCTAATCCTCGTCATCACCATCGTAATCAGATTCGTCGTCAAGAGTCATGCTTTCGTCTTCTGTATCGCTTTCCGTCTCTTCCTCCTCTTCAGCGACATTCTCCTCTTCGCTTTCTTCCTCTTCATGTTTGTATTTTGGTTCATCAATGAACTCCCAGAACGGGTCGTCTGTATCAAGCTCATCCTCTGACCCGTAGCGAGGCATATCTTCAGAACTATACATCCAATCATCATTAGATGATTGGCTTCTTTCCGGTGAAGACGGTGGAGAAGACATTTTTTTGAGTCTATTGACCGAACAGTGAGAGTAACGAGTTTGAGCAAAATAATTTAGTATGTTTGTAATCCTTTGCTGATGACCCTTTATATATTTTTAATCCTGGAATTCCAAAGGGTTTAAGCTCTCAAACCACGTGAATATCTCCCAAACTTATTTTCTACCTTTTCCCAAAAATTGTGTATACTTCCTAGGTGACTGTTCAGTTATCCAAAACAGTTTAAAAGTTAATACACTATAACTTTAAATTACTTTGAACTCCAAAACAGTACATTATTGCGACTATAGTTGCATTGGGAATTGATAAATGATTAACTGCGACCATAAATTGCATCCGTAGTAGAACTGCGACTATGGTCGCAGTGTTTAAGAGCAGCAGTCGCAGTTTGGATATGTAATTAAAAGAGCTTATAAGTTAATATAGTGAGAAAGAGACCTTACAAAAAAATAGAATTAAAAGCTTTTAAAAGAAGACAAAATATAATTGAATATCAGAAGATCAGGAAATCCTAATCCTCGTCATTATCCCCATCATAAGCAGATTCATCGTCTTCATTCTTCTGCTCTTCCTCTTCATCACTTATTTCCTCATCATCTTTCTGTTTTTGATCTTTTTTTGTTTCACCGATGAACTCCCAGAATGGATCGTCTCTATCAAGCTCTTCGTCTGACCCGTTGCTAGGAAGCGAGGCTACCGCATCAGAGGACATGCTTTCATCAAGCATGTCTCCGTCAAGTGGCAGAGGAATAATATCTTCTTCACTAACCCACATGAAAACTTCATTATCATCATGAATAGGAGGATCAGTTAATACATTATTTGATGTAGTGAGATAGTCAAAAGGAGTGAAGTCCAGACTGGTATCAGATTCACTAGAATATCCTGAAGACAAAGGACCGGTGGGGGAACGATTGAAGTTGAAATCTAAGTGTTCAGAGGAAGAAGATAGGAAAGACATGATTCAAGAATGAATTTTTTTTTGGAAGTTTTTGAAATCAAATTGAAAAGGAAGAGCAAAAAAATAGTTTTTAGGTATGAGATAATATATTAGTAACAAACATTATATAAATGTGAATATTTGTGGAAGAACATGAATAGTAATAATAATTGTTAGAGGTGATGGTTTAGTATGGTAAGAAGTGGTTAAAAAAATAAATATTTAATTGAAGATTTATTGCGGGAGAATCCGAAGTACAAATTAACTTTTTATAGAATTGTTTGCCTATATCTTTAGATTACGTATGGTGCACATCTTTCCTTTCTCGAGATTAACATTAGTGCATCTCTTTTTTCTAGACTGTTGTTGTATCACGGTAGAAAGAATATTAATTACTTCATTTAATTCAGTGTAATTAATATAGTAATTTTTATAAGATTTGATATACGCGAATTGATCTCAGGGTCGCATGGCTAATCCACCCTAGTCGCATATTAAAAATCTTTTACATAAGGCATAGGAAAGAAGATTGCGACTTTGGTCGCAGTACTGAAGGAGGTCGCATTGTTGTATGATAGAATGCGACTAGGGTCGCATACGTTATATAAAGAAGTTTTGTTATACAATGACTGCGACTAGTGATTGCGACTGTGTCGCAGTTGTCATATAAAATTGAAATTATATTGTATTAGGTCGCATAAAAACGTTTTGTTATACTATGAGTGCGATTAGTGACTGCGACTGTGTCGCAGTTGTTATATTGTATTAAGTCTGCGACTATGGCATGTTTTTTAAATTTTCAATGCTTCTGCTTATTTTACATTATATTGATCCAATTTTTTTAATTATATTTTTCGATGTATTAAAATTACGAATTTTATAACTGTATATATATTCAACTGAAATTTTGTTTGTTCATGACTTTATTCCAGTTTAGAATTAAAAAAGGGTATTTGGTCAATTTGTTTCACGATTGTTTAGGCGGGATTTTTTTGATTTTTTTGGCGCCAACACACTGCGGCCGATGTGTGGCATATATTCAGCCACGTCCCGCCGGCTGAGAAACTATCTCAGCCTGCAGGCTGAGGTACAGTAACCCCTATATATATATATATATATATATATATATATATATATATATATATATATATATATATATATATATATATATATGAGCCCGCGGGCTGAGAGTACTCTCTCAGCCTGCGGTGACGTGACTCGATTTGTCACCTCACTGACTTGCGGCCCGCTTTTAGGGAGAAGTTAAATTACCAAATACCCCTTATGATAACTTTTCCTTATTGTTTATTATTATTTTCCCCCCTTTTATTTTGCCGCTCTTTATAGGATATAAATTACTTTTTGCCTTATTTCTTTACCTCTTTTTTGAA
Source organism: Agave tequilana (assembly GCA_038442645.1). NCBI lineage: Eukaryota > Viridiplantae > Streptophyta > Magnoliopsida > Asparagales > Asparagaceae > Agave > Agave tequilana. The sequence goes on along the minus strand of JAVJIF010008827.1, from coordinate 34,382 downwards.
AGATGTAGTTTCTCCTTTTCAGCCTGGGATAAATTTTTTTTTGAAAATATAAAATCTTTTCAGATCAATATTTTCAGCCTGCGATAAAATTCTACTTTATAGTTTAATTTTTTTTGTATATAATGTAGTCAGAGTCTTTGGTCGCATTGTACATTTAAACTGCGACCTTAGTCAAAGTCTTTGGTCGCAGTGTACATGGTGAAATGCGACCAAGGTCGCAGTGTTGTTATTGATAAAGATAGCCAGCAACTGCAATCTAGGGTTGCATTACATGGACTGCGACTTTGGTCGCAGTACGTTAAGTAATTATTTTTTTGAACATAATGTAGTCAGAGTCTTTGGTCGCATTGTACATTTAAACTGCGACCTTAGCCAAAGTCTTTTGTCGCAGTGTACATGGTTAAATGCGACCAAGGTCGCAGTGTTGTTATTGATGAAGATGGCCAGCAACTGCAATCTAGGGTTGCATTACGTGGACTGCGACTTTGGTCGCAGTACGTTAAGTAAGTGTTGTTTTATTAAGTGTTGTTTTTTGGATTAAGTCATTTTTTGAATCTAAATGAAAATGAAAAGTTGTCTGTTGTCTGATGCGACTTGGAGTCAGTCCGTGAGACGCGACCTGTCATAAAGATTTTATGAGATCTTTTAACGTCAAGTCTATGTTGACGAACCCCGCACCATTCGTTGTTTCCCGAAGCGGTTGTCGACGCGTCGGTTCTTCATTGGGTTTAGGCGTTAATGTCTTTTAATGCCAAACCGGCGCTGGCGGTTGGAGACCATTAATGCCGACGATTCTGATTAATGAACCATTAATTATGGTTATTATGGGCTGCCTATAAATAGGGCTCACGCTCTCCCTTTAACAGTCCATAATTAGACTGTTTTCTTTCGAGAGCAATTGCTCTGAGAATTTCCGTCTTCTTCAGAGTCTCTAACAGGGGCCTGCCTCCATGGATGAAGATGACCCTATTGACGAACTTGATTGATGTTCGTCCACAAGGGAAGAAGTCATAGACCTCATCGTCCACAAGGGAAGAAGTCATGATCCTCGTCGTTCACAAGGGAAGAAGTCATGATCCCTGACGAGGACTTAATCCTCACCGAGATCTGCTCTGACTTGATGGACCAGTCAAGCTTGCTGGTAACGGATGGTCAGAGTGGGTATGGCGGCGGGGGATGTGGTGGATATAGTGGTGGGTAGCATTCCCTGTGAGGTCTAAAAACCTCCTCTCTTACCCCAAAAGTGACATCGAGGAAACTCCATGCTCACTGGATAACCTTCTGGTGAAGAGATGTTCATAAACGAAAGATTCTGCTGCCACCAGACCTCCAGGAGAAGACTGCTCTTAGTAGTCAACAAGGGCTCTTCTTGGCTCTTTTTTATGTTTTGTCTTCTTGGATACTTTGATGTTTAGTCTTCTTTGTAACACTCAATCTTATTGATTCTGCTGCCACCAGACCTCAAGAAGAAGATTTCTCTTAGTCAACAAGGGATTTTTTGATGTTTAGTCTTCTTGGCTACTTTGATTTTTAGTCTTCTTTGTAACACTCAATCTTATTGATTCTGCTGCCACCAGACCTCAAGAAGAAGATTGCTCTTAGTCAACAAGGGATTTTTTTGATGTTTTATTCTTCTTTTGTACTGCTGTATTTGTAACACTCAATCTTATTGTATAAGAGATCGTTTTGTATCATTTGCACATGCCTGGAGATAAATGCCTGGACATAAATAAAAAGCATATTTGTTTTTTTTAATAAACTACGTACTTTTTCGCAGCCATGCATTGCAAACAAAACAACTATGATCATAGATGACACTGCGACCAAGGTCGCATAAGATACATTGCAAACAGTAAAAGCGACCAAGATTGCAGATTATTTTTTTAAGACTGCGGCCATCAACTGCGACCAAAGTCGCAGTGTTGTTGATTATTTATAAAGACCACCAACTGCGACCAAGGTCGCAGTGATGTTGTTGATTAAGAGTAAAGACCAGCAACTGCGACCAAGGTCGCTGTGTATTTTATTAAGACTAAACAGCAACAACTGCGATCAAGGTTGCAGTTTATTTTATTAAGACTACGGTCAGAAACTGCGACCAAGGTAGCAGTGTTGTTGTTGAGTAAGACTAAAGTCCAGCAACTGCGACCAAGGTCGCAGTGTATTTATAGAGTCTGCGTCCAGCAACTGCAACCAATGTCGCAACCTTTCATTTTAAAAATTTTTAAGGGTGAAGTAATATAATTATTAACTGCGACCAAGGTCGCAGTGTTGTTAAGGATAAAGATGGTCGCAGTGTACATTGTTCAATGCGACCAAGGTCGCAGTGTTGTTGTTGATAAAGATCGCCAGCAACTGCAGTCTTAGGTCGCTTTACATGGACTGCGACCTTGGTCGCAGTACGTTAAGTAAGTGTTTTCCTTTAGATTAACATGCATAGCGACCAAGGTCGCCGTGTTCTTGTTTTATTAAGTGTTATTTTGGATTAAGTCATTTTTTTGAATGTAAATGAAAAATGAAAAGTTGTCTGTTGTCTGATGCGACTTGGACCGACTCCGTGAGACGCGACCTGTCATAAAGATTTTATGAGATCTTTTTAACGTCAAGTCTACGTTGATGAACCCGCACCATTCGCTGTTTCCCGAAGCTGTTATTATGGGCTGCCCATAAATAGGGCTCACCCTCTCCCTTTAACAGCCCATAATTAGACTGTGTTCATTTGAGAGCAATTGCTCTGAGAATTTGCGCCTTCTTCAGAGTCTCTAACAGGGGCCTGCCTCCATGGATGAAGATGACCCTATGCACGAAGAAGACCCAGAGCTTGATTGTCCTTTTTCAGGTTCGCTGGGCCTGTGGGAGAATATTTTGGCCGGTGAACTTGATCGATATTCGTCCACAAGGGAAGAAGTCATGGTCCTCGACGTCCACAGTTTTTTAGTACACGGGGACGTCAATAACACCACTGCTCTTATTCAACAAGGGCTCTTTTGATGTTTAGTCTTCTGGTTCTTTTGATGTTTAGTCTTCTTTGTACTGCTATATTGTAACACTCAATCTTATTGTATAAGAGATCGTTTTGTATCATTTTCACATGCCTGGAGATAAATGCCTGGACATAAATAAAAAGACCTCAATAACAACACTGCTCTTAGTCAACAATGGCTCTTTTTGATGTTTAGTTTTCTTTCTACTGCTATATTGTAACACTCAATTTTATTGTATAAGAGATCGTTTTTTTTATCATTTTCACATGCCTGGAGATAAATGCGTGAAAATAAATAAAAAACATATTTGTTTTTTAATAAACTACGACCTTTGGTCGCAGTCATGCATTGCAAACAAAACAATTTGGACCAGAGACCACACTGCGACCAAGGTCGCATAAGACTACAGTGCAAACAGAAACAACTGCGACCAGGGTCGACATTGCGACCAAAAACTGTGACCAAGGTTGCAGATTATTTTTTTTAAGACTGCGTTCATCAACTGCGACCAAAGTCGCAGTGTTGTTGATTATTTATAAATACCACCAACTGCGACCAAGGTCGCAGTGATGTTGTTGATTAAGAGTAAAGATCAGCAACTGCGACCAAGTTCGCTGTGTATTTTATTACGACTAAATACCAACAACTGCGATCAAGGTCGCAGTTTATATTATAAAGACTACGGTCAGAAACTGCGACCAAGGTAGCAGTGTTGTTGTTGATTAAGATTAAAGACCAGCAACTACGACCTTGGTCGCATTGTATTTATTAAGTCTGCGTCCATGGTCGCAGTATTTCAACCAAAACATAGTAGTAAAAAATGTAATTCACACAAATAACTTTAGAAAACAGATTTATATATATTTAAAAAGAAAAACAAAATACAATTTTTTAACTTCTAATCGTCGTCATCACCATAGTAATCAGATTCGTCGTCAAGAGTCATGCTTTCGTCTTCTGTATCGCTTTCGTCTTCTGTCTCTTCCTCCTCTTCAGGTACAGTCTCATCGTCGCTTTCTTCCTCTTCATGTTTGTGTTTTGGTTCATCAATGAACTCCCAGAAAGGGTCGTCTGTATCAAGCTCAGATTCTGACCCATAGCGAGGCATTGTTTCAGAACTAAACATAAAATCATCATTTGATGATTGGCTTCTTTCCGGTGAAGACGGTGGTGATGGTGAAGACATTTTTTGAATGTATTTTCGGAACAGTGAGAGTAACGAGTTTGAGCAAAAAATAACTTAGTATGTTTTTAATCCTTTGCTCATGACCCTTTATATGTATTTAATCCCGGAATTCCAAAAGGTTTAAGCTCTCGGACCACGTGAATATCTCTCAAATATATTTTCTATCTTTTCCAAAAATTGTATACTTCCTAGGTGACTGTTCAGTTATCCAAAACAGTTTAAAAGTTAATACACTATAACTTTAAATTACTTTGAACTCCAAAACAGTACATTATTGCGACCAAAGTCGCATTGGGAACTGATAAATGATTAACTGCGACCATAAATTGCATCCGTAGTAGGGTTGCGACTATGGTCGCAGTGTTTAAGAGCAGCAGTCGCAGTTTGGATATTTAATTAAAAGAGCTTATAAGTTAATATAGTGAGAAAGAGACCTTACAAAAAAAATAGAATTAAAAGCTTTTAAAAGAAGACAAAATATAATTGAATATCAGAAGATCAGGAAATGCTAATCCTCGTCATTATCACCATCATAAGCAGATTCATCGTCTTCATTTTTCTGCTCTTCTTCTTCATCACTTATTTCCTCATCATCTTGAGATTTTTTTGTTTCACCGATGAACTCCCAGAATGGATCGTCTCTATCAAGCTCTTCGTCTGACCCGTTGCTAGGAAGCGAGCCTACAGCATCAGAGGACATGCTTTCATCAAGCATGTCTTCGTCAAGTGGCAGAGAAATAATGTCTTCTTCACTAACGCACATGGAAAATTCATTATCATCATGAATAGGAGGATCAGTTAATACATTATTTGATGTAGTGAGATAGTCAAAAGGAGTGAAGTCCAGACTGGTATCAGATTCACTAGAATATCCTAAAGACAAAGGACCGGTGGGGGATTGATTGAAGTTGAATTCTGAGTGTTCAGAGGAAGAAGATGGGGAAGACATGATTCAAGAATGAATTTTTTTTTGAAAGTTTTTGAAATCAAATTGAAAAGGAAGAGCAAAATTATAGTTTTTTAGGTATGAGGTAATATATTAGTTACAAGCATTATATAAAGGTCAATATTGTGGAAGAACATGAATAGTAATAATAATTGTTACAGGTGAGGGTTGAGTATGGTAGGAAGTGGTAAAAAAAACTAAATATTTAATTGAAGATTTATTGCTGGAGAATCCGAAGTACAAATTAACTTTTTATAGAATTGTTTGGCTATATCTTTAGATTACGTATGGTGCACATCTTTCCTTTCTCGAGATTAACATTAGTGCATCTCTTTTTTTCTAGACTGGTGTTGTATCACGGTAGATATAATATTAATTACTTCTTTTACATAAGGCATGAGAAAGAAGATTGCGAATTTGGTCGCAGTACCGAAGGAGGTCGCATTGCTATGCGATAGCATTTTTTGTCTTGTATTCTTTATTCTGTATTAAGTCTGCGACCATGGAATATTTTTTTACTTTTGAATGCTAGAAGTCGCAGTCGTCATTTAAAAGGGGTATTTTGTCATTTTGATTCACGATTGTTTAGGCGGGATTTTTTGATTTTTTGTGGCGCCCACACTCTGCGACCGATGTGTGGCCTATATTCAGCCACGTCCCGCAGGCTGAGAAACTCTCTCAGCCTGCAGGCTGAGGTACAGTAAGCACTATATATATATATATATATATATATATATATATATATATATATATATATATATATATATATAGAGAGAGAGAGAGAGAGAGAGAGAAATGTATATCAGCCCGCGGGCTGAGAGTACTCTCTCAGCCTGCGGTGAGGTGGCTCAAATTGTCACCTCACTGACTCGCGACACGCTTTTATGTGACTGTTAAATTACCAAATACCCCTTATGAAAAGCAACTCTTTTTTGTTCCCTTCCTTATTGTTTATTATTATTTTTCCCCCTTTTTTTTGCCGCTCTTTATAGGATATTCTATATAAATTACTTTTCACCCTATTTCCTCACCTCTTTTTGAAAGATCTAGTTTCAGCTTTTCAGTCTGCGATAAACTTTTTTCTGAAAATATAAAATCTTTTCAGATCAATTTTTTTCTGCAAAATATTTAATGTCGACGTCTGAGCAGTATACCGGCGATCTTAATATGGAAGATATTGCATCTGGTTCTACTTTCTCTCAGAATATTGAAAATCTTGAAGGGTTGACATCTCTGCATGCCGATCAACAGGTTTTAATTGTTTATATATATTTTAAAAACAATTTCTTAAATATTTAATGTTTTTTCTTTAGACTATGAGGTACTGCGACCGTTTTAATATTCGGTCGCAATCTTATTTGAAAATAATCTCCGGCTGTGAATTCTTTTTTTCTAAGGTATGCGTCTTAGGTCGCAGTCTTTAGTAAGGAGTAATATATATTTCTTCACATACGGATAACTGCGACTTAGGTCATAGTCTTTAGTAAGGAGTAATATAGATTTCTTCACATGCGGATAACTGCGACTTAGATCGCAGTCTTTAGTAAGGAATAATATAGATTTATTCACATACTGATTACTGCGACTTAGGTCGCAGTCTTCAATAAAGAGTATTATAGATTTCATATCGTATGTGAAATTTTATTTTATTTACTGCGACTTAGGTCGCAGTCTTTAGTAAGAAGTAATATAGATTTCTTCTCATACGGATAACTGCGACCTTGGTCGCAACAGCTGATAAGAAGTAAATTGTTTTCATCTCTTATGCGACCTTGGTCGCATTTATATAACTTATATTTTAGAATACAGTGATATCTAAAAAATATTTATATTCATTTAATTCGTGTAAATTCTTTTTGTAGGATATGAATGCACATGCAGAAATGTCTGGAAGCTCAGATAAGTTTATAGGGAAACAGTTCCTGTCGCATATGGAAGCATACAATTTCTACAATTCTTTTGCAAGGAATAGAGGTTTTAGCGTGAGAAGAAAAAGTACAGATAAGTCACGGAAGCCTCCTCATGAGATGATTTGCAGAAAATTTTGCTGCAACAAGGAAGGTCTGAAGAAGTTGTGTGACAAAAGACAGGAGGGGCTTACAGTGCATCGTCGAGTTAACACTAGAGTAGGTTGTCCTGCTGAGATGCATATCCGTCTTCGTTTATTTTTGGACTCAACTCGATATTGGGTTATCACAAAATTTGTTGATACTCATTCACATGAATTGTCTAGCCCGGATAAGGTACATCACCATTACTCTCACCAGACTCATCGTTCAACAATTAGCAGAAGCATTATGAGCAATCTGGTTGATGTTGGAATGCGGCCTTCAAATATTTCCCGCGTTGTTAATGCAATGAGCCAGGGAGAAGGCTGTGAAGAAGTGCGCCCTCAACAAGTTATTGATTTCACTCGTCAACGTAGAAATAACTGCGGTCATGAGTTTATTGCTATTATCAAATATTTTCAAGAGAAAGCCGAGACCGATCCAGAATTCTTCTTTTCAAGTGAAGTTGATAACGCGGGCACACTTAGAAGCATTTTTTGGGCTGATGGAAGAGCTATTTCCTCGTATCTGAGCTTCTGTGATGTGATCGTTTTTGACACCACATACAGAACTAATAACTTGAGCTTGCCATTTGCTCCATTCACTGGAGTAAATCATCACCGGCAGTCAATTTTGTTCGGCTGTGCAATGCTTGCTGATGAGCAGAGGGATACTTTTGTTTGGCTATTCCAAAAATGGCTCAAGTGCATGCATGGAGTTGAACCGAAGCTGATTATTACTGATCAGGATGCGCAGATTGGTGAGGACATCAAGATTGTTTTCCCGACGTCTCGGCACCGTTACTGTTTCTGGCATGTACGGAAACATATTGCCGAGCAACAAATCCCAATGGCTAACAAGTATGGAGAAGATATGGTCTCCGATTTCCATGCTTGGTACACCTCCCGCGATATAAGCACTTGTGAGGAACGATGGCGTCTGATGAGTGAAAAATATCAGTTAGAAGAAGAAGATGACAGTTGGTTGATGAAGATGTACAGGCTTCGTAGACATTGGGTTAATGCATATCTCAAGGATATTTTTTGTGCTGGAATGACAACCAGTCAGAGGTCTGAGAGTATTAATTCCTTCTTTGATGGTTTTGTTAACTCAAACACTAAACTAGTGGAATTTGTTCACCAATATGATAAAGCCGTTGCGTCCCGTCGTGCATCTGAATCTCTTCAAGATTTTAGGGGTTTGAATTATGTGCCCAATTGTACATCCAATCCTTATGATCATTCATCACATCCTAAGACTGCCGTTGGTTCCAGTGGATACGTTGTCATATTGCGAGATGGTGAAGAATTGAATATACGTGATCCAATTGGTCCTGTACCAACCAAGGGAAGACCTAGAGCTGCATCCAGGTTTAAGTCTGATTTTGAAGATTCTATATATCAAAAGGAAGTTAAGCATCGAAGATGTGTTAACTGCCAAGAGCTGGGCCATTACAGGACTGGTTGTCCGTTAATGGTATATTACATTAAACCTGTTAATCATTTTTTTATAACGATTAATCTTTAAAATTCTTATTATTTATTTTTTTATTGGCAGAAGAAGTAGGTTTGGGTTGCCTCCATCTCGAAGGAACAAAGACTTCAATTTTTTATGAAGTGCGACCAGGGTCGCACAGTGTAGAGAGATTAAGTCGCATTCTGACACTGGCATGTAATTATAATCAGATTTATTATCATTCTTTGATTTCTACTGTATTATTTTTGTATGTACTTGTACTTTAAAGTTTTAATGCTACAAAATTCTACTTTATAGTTTAATTTTTTTTGTACATAATGTAGTCAGAGACTTTGGTCGCAGTGTACATGGTTAATTGCGACCAAGGTCGCAGTGTTGTTATTGATAAAGATGGCCAGCAACTGCAATCTAGGGTCGCACTACATGTACTGCGACTTAGGTCGCAGTACGTTAGGTAGGTGTTTCCTTTATATTAACACGCATAGCGACCAAGGTCGCAGTGTTGTTGTTGATTAAAACATTGCCGCCATCAACTGCGAAAAAGGTCGCATTGTATTTTATTAAGACTGCGGCTATCAACTGTCGCAACCTTCTTTTTAAAATTTTGAGATGGTGAAGACTTAAGTCGCAGTACGTTAGGTATGTGTTTCCTTAATATTAACACGCATAGAAACCAAGGTCGCAGTGTTATTGTTGATTAAAACATTGCCGCCATCAACTGCGACCAAAGTCGCATTGTATTTTACTAAGGCTGCGACTATCAACTGCGACCAAAGTCGCAACCTTCTTTTTAGAATTTTGAGATGGTGAAGACTTAAGTCGCTGTACGTTAGGTAGGTGTTTCCTTTATATTAACACGCATAGCGACGAAGGTCGCAGTGTTGTTGTTGATTAACACAATTACTGAAGGCATGTTTGTTTCTAACATCAGTACGCAATAGTAAAAGCCAAGTTGTAACAAATGAAGACTGTAAATAATCAATGGAACTTATAATAAATAAATGTATAGAAATGTGTATAAATTAAATCAATACAACAAAAAAATTATGCAATGAATTGCACTTGAAATATTTTTACATTTATAAAAAAAAAATTGTGGTATATCAATAATTTGTCAACTATCAGTCTTCATATGTCGTATGTCGTATAATGTCTGTTTCTTCACCCCAACTCTTCTCTACATCTGCAAGTATCATGATGCAAGCTCACTTCTTAGCTTCTGTACACCAGCAACCGTAACAGCATCAACAGCTGATAGATGATAGCCAGACGCTATGCTTTCCATGTACTTGCATACATATATAGCGCAATCAACACTGAAATTTCCATAGAGCAATCATTAATGAAATTAGATTTTGTACTAAAAATAAGTAGAAAATATGAAATGAAATTAGATGTCAAAAATTTATATACCTGTTTGCTTGTTGGGGGCATTTTGCGTATTTTATTTTAATTTTTCTCATTAATTTTTTGGAATGAATCTCAAAAATCTCTAATATTCTTTCTTTCTGCAATGTCAATAGGAACAAAAATTAGTATTAATCAAATTAATTGCAAGTTTCCAGTAATCAAAATATTAAATTTCAACTCACCATTATTCTTGCATCTCTTTGGTAAAGCTTTGTTATACTACTTTTTTTGTCAGCTGGGACCAAAGAGTTGTAAAAAATCCACTCTTCTGTGGAGCAATTGAATACCAGTAAGGTCCAGTGAAATCCCGGCTCGTCGGCACTATGTTTGTGATTGATCGGGAAGAACATGTACTGCACGTCAGCTGTCCAGTTTTTCAACAGCTTCTGCTTGATGAAATGACCTTCCAGATCTTCAATTTTATTTACAACACCGTGCTGCGGACAAGAAAAAAATTTAAATCAAATACAAAATGAATTTAAAATATAACAAAAAATTAATTAAAATTAGGAGTCATTAAGTCAAGACAAGACACTGCGATCAAAGGTCGCAGTATATTATTTAGTCGCAGTACATGAGTTAGTAGCAGTACATTTTAATTATAAACTGCGACCTTGGTCGCAGCTCCGACCTTGGTCGCAGGTCGCAGCTGTTACATTTGTCGCAGTACCTGAGTTAGTAGCAATACATTTTAATTATAAATTGCGACCTTAGTCGCAGTACATGTGTTAGTAGCAGTACATTTTAATTATACACTGCGACCTTAGTCGCAGTACATGATTTATGCCTACACAGAGATAGAGAATATTAGTAATCTGTTCCAGAGTTGATATTACATTAAACCGTAAAGGAGAAAGTAGATTTTTACCCAAGCTTCGCTTCGGAAGAATATGCTTTTTAATCTTTCTCTTTTCTCAAGATGCTGCATGTAGAAATGAATTATATTTGCATCTAAGTCTCTACTGAACATCAGGTCCTCAATGTCATTCCTTGAAATGATGATTGCATTATCGGTATCCTGATACGCAGTAGAACTGCAAGATATTCAAAACAAAGTTAGTAATTTAATTGTTCTTATATAAAGGTATAACAGAAATTTTTTGATATGAATTAACTTACTCAGAGTAGGACTTGTCGAAGAAATATTTTATAAGAGCTTGTTGATGGGGCTGCAGAATTCTGTATGATGTGGTTTCGGTCAATTCTCTTGATTTTGGCTCAGTAGAGGAAATCTCTTTGTCGCCGAAACCAGCGGTAGAACTCGCAGCCGCAGGCTGTGGAAGAGGAATTTCATTTTTTTCTTCTGTTTTGGATAAATAAAGTCGGAGTCATCGCGATCTCTTTCAGCGCGCTTGCGTTCTTTGACTCCCCTCTCTATTGTTCCTTTAGAGGTTTCCAAAACAGCTTCTTTTGAGGATTGCTTCTGAGGCGGAGTATGTTCTTGAATTTTTTTTTCAGAAGCACTATCTTTTTGGGGTTCTTGAATCATTTGACTTATATCCACAGAAAATTTTTGCATATCTTCCCCATAAAAATTTAAAATAGATTCAGAACCCATTATTTTATCCTCTTCCAGTTTTTTCTTCTTCTCCTCTTCAGCCTGCTTCTCCATCTGCTCCTTCATTCTTTTGTTCTCCATCTGCGCCTTCCTCCTCTTCTTCTCATTCTCTTCCTCTTCCCTCCTCCTCCTCTCCTGCCCCTCCTCTTCCCTCCTCCTCTTCTCCTTCTCCTGCTCCTCCTTTTCCCTCCTCTTCTTCTCCTTCTCCTCTTCTTCCCTCATTCTCCTTTCATTCTCCTCCTCTTCCCTTCTTCTATTCTCCTTCTCCTTCTCCTCCACTTCTCTCCTCCTGTTCTCCTTTTCCTTCTCTTCTTCCCTCTTCTTCTCCTTCTCTTTCTCTTCCTCTTCCCTCTTCCTCCTTTCATTCTCCTCCTCTTCCCTTCTTCTGTTCTCCTTCTCCTCCACTTCTCTCCTCCTGTTCTCTTTTTCCTTCTCTTCTTCTCTCTTCTTCTCCTTCTCCTTCTTCGCAGCAGCGGCTGCTCTCAGTAGCTCTTCTTCCTCTTCTTTAACGTTTAATTTCCTCTACTGCTTTTTTTGGTTTTTCTTCTCTCTTTTTTCTCTCCTTTTTAATTTTAATTCAGCCTTGAGTCTTTTCTCAGTCTCCATATTTTCAATCTTTTTTTCAAGCTGAGAAATATAATCTCTCAAGTGCTGATTTTCAGACCTCAATTGTTTTATTTCTTCTGCTTGAACATCCGGTGGAGGTGGCAAATAACCTTCAAAAATTGGTTCTTGCTCACTCGTTTCAGCCGGTTCTGGCTCCTTTTTCGCCGGGATGTAAGCTTCATTATATGTATGGCCTCCTTCATCTCCTTCACTTTCACCTTCTTCTTCTTCTTTTTCTTCTTCTTCATCTTCATCTTCATCTTCTGCTACTTCTTCCTCCTCCTCCTCTTCCCCTTCAACAGGAAGGCCAACCATATTTTTTTCAGCATTAGAGATGTTGGCCATTCGACTCAAAATCTGAAAATAAACAGAAAAAGGTAAGCTAAAAATAAAACAATGAAATAATGATACTGCGACCATGGTCGCAGTTTATTTATGAAATATTTTGGATAAGAATGCGACCATGGTCGCAGTATGTTTGTCGTGCACAAATTTATCTGCCAAGACATGCAGCTCAACACTGCGACCATGGTCGCAATTCTGTTGAAAAGGGTATTTTCAAGAGAATGCGACCATGGTCGCATATTATTTGTCAGGCAGAAAACGAACTGCGAAAGGTGCAGCTCAATACTGCGACTATGGTCGCATTTTATTTGTACTACACATAAAAAGAAGTTTAACTTACAATATTACTGTCAATCTTATTTAGATCAACTTCAAGTAGAGATCTGCTAATATTTTGGAGATCCCATCTTACTGCGCGTGGGATTTTTTCCTCCAAACCAGACCTCTGCTCAAAAATAGGTGCCCTCTCACACAGCCAATACTGCAAAAATGAAAAATTAAATTAGTTTCCACAAATTTTCTCAATTTATGGGTAAATTTCATACAATGTTGGCCAAATTTGAGATTTCTACTTACAATAATTTGCACGGAGCATCCTTGCAGCTCGTACATGGTTTGCCTGAAGATGTCCATTGACTCAATCAGGAATTGCCAAACAGCTTTTGCCCAGCATATTGTCCTCATCAGTTGCATATTAGCAATCTGTTCCACAATATATCACGGCACCGTGCATTTACTGCCAGAGAAGAAAGAGTGGCCGACATGTATAGGATGACTAATGTGGTAAAGTCTTGAGCTGCAAGTCTATTTATGTCTCTTATAATTTCATTTATAGATAATTGCTGCTCAGATTGTTCATCCGGTGTCACATCTAATATATCCCTCTTCCTTCTCTTGACAAGAAGATCATCCAAAGTATCTTCAATAGATACTCTTGTGATCTTCTTTATATTGGGGAAAAAATGTTTTATAACCCCTCTATCTTTCATCGTATATGTCTTATTCATCACAAAATCTGCCTCATTGACAGGTAGACCAAAAGTTAGGGCAACATCCTCCACTGTTAACTCAATCTCTTTGCCCCCAATTGTAAAGGTCTTTGTATTCCTGTCATACTGGTCTAAAATACGCAGTACGGCAACGTTTGATTTTAGAGCCTTTTCAGCCCCAAATTCTTCATTGTAGAACGCTATGAAGATTGGGCCAAATGGGGTATTCTTCATCGCCTCTACGAAATCAGCCTGTATGTACTTCTTAAATTTCTTCATTAACTGGCACATTGGTTTTATGCTTGATCTCAGAGGACGAACCTGTATCTGTTGTTTACCTACGTAGGAAGAAAAATTAAACACTTTAGACCAATGATTATTTAAAAATTATAAGGAATAAAAAGCATATTTGTTTTTTAATAAACTGCGACCTCGGTCGCAGTCATGCATTGTAAAAAAAAACTAGAACCAGGACTACACTGCAATTTAGGGTCGCACTACATGTACTGCGAACAAGGTCGCACTGCGACCAAGGTCGCATAAGACTACAATGCAATCAGAACAACTGCGACCCGGGTCAACACTGCGACCAAGGTCGCATAAGACTACAGTTCAAACAGAAACAACTGCGACACAAGTTTGATAAAAACATATTATTTAAAATAAACTGCGACCTTGGTCGCAAGAGACTACAACTCTTAATTAAACAACTGCGACCCCATGTCGTCAGTATGTAAGAAAAAAAAATAAGTTTCATATACTGCGACCTACGTCGCATTCGTCTACAAGGAAAGGTAAAAAAAAAAAAAAATCCAAAGTCGCACAGATCTGAACTGCGACACAGTAAAAATAGAAGTAAATAATAAAAACTTTCAAAAAATAGGACCTTTATCGTCTAAAGTTTGAAAATCTCTTTCTTAATTGCGACCATGGTTCCAATATTTAAAAAAAATTAAAAAAACATGCGACTTTAGAAATAAATCTTGAAAAAATTTAAAACTATTAAAATACACAAACCCTAAAAATTTTTGAAAATATCATTTTTGTAGTACCTTTTTCGACGGATGATTTCTTAGGCGCCATCAGTTGCAAATATGTTTTTTAAAAAACGGATCAAATTTTTGAAGGAAAAGAACTAATTGGATCAGAACCGCCGGTTGAAGTTTTAGAGCTGTAAATTTTTTGGAAGACAATTTTTTTACATAAGGTAAAGGTTGTGAGGGAGGGTATTTTCGGAAATACAATGTTGAGGTGACTGGCATTAAATTGGGCGGGATTTTAAAGGATTTTGTCTGCCAAATTTTTTTACAGATGTGGGGCGGTGATGTTGCCACGCCCGCAGGCTGAGAAAACTCTCTCAGTCTGCAGGCTGAGGTACAGTAAGCTCATATATATATATATATATAATATATATATATATATTATATATATATATATATATATATATATATATATATATAGTGAGTTGATCCCCTAAGAACGGTTCTCACGAATTCATGTGAGAACTTTCACGTGGGCCGTCGAATCTGATAGAGATCTAGTTTTATTTGATTTGATCTATCAGATCTGACGACCCCCGTGAAAGTTCTCACAGAAATCCGTGAGAACCGTTCTTAGAGGATCAGCTCCCTATATATATATATATATATATATATAATATATATATATATATATATATAATATATATATATATATATATATTGTGGATCAGAAAGACGTGATGTGAGAGGCTACAAATTCAATACTGATTGTAAAATAATTTAGTGAAATTATTTTTCTTACATAAGGACTACCGTGGAAATTATATATGAGTCTTTTATATACTGGTGCACAATTTCTTGGAACAATAATTATGCAACTTTCCTATTTATACAATTTCTAGGACCCAAATTGCATGGTCAAAAAGGGGAATAAATAGTTTGAAATCGCAAATTCAAATCTTGATGCACCGGGGACAAAATTTTTTAAAAAAAAGACATGATTCACTAGAAATATCATTTCATAAAATGGCTTATTTTTTTTGTTTTTTCTATTTCTCACCTCAAATCTTCTCTAGTTTCTTATTCCACCTTTAAAATTTTTTCAAGTTATATAAGTGAAAGAAAATTACTTTTTATATTAGTTAGTCATTATGTTAATCCAATTTGCCAAAGTATTCCCAGACTGCAAGGAATTAGAAAACTAATATTTCAGATGTGAATACGAAAAGAAATGTTCTTGTGGAGCAAAAAAAGGAGAAGTTTCACCTCATTTTCTTGTTTGGTTGCAAGGAAGTGGACGGAAGTAAGGAAATAGAGAAGTATAATTGCTCACTTCCCTATCTATCCAAACACTGGAAAAGGAAAATAAGAAAACCTTTTTTCCTTTTTCTTTTCTCTTTAACACAATCATTTCTTCACTTCCAGAGTGCTACAGTTAATTTTGTGGTCATATAAATCTCGTTTGTAATAAGTTGTAACACAAAACAGTTAATTTTTTGATCATGTAAATCTCACTTGCATTCTAATTACAGTACATTTTTTATTTTTCTTAATTAAATTTTATTTTAATATTATTTTACGGTCAACTTTGTGATCAACTTTCCACTTTCACTTTTACATTACCATCCAAACACCGGAAAAGACAAAATATTTTCCAAACCACACTTCCCAACAACATCCAAACACAGGAAAACTTACTAACCAATTCTCAAGTTCTAAAGGAAATTATTACCACTTCCTCAATTCCTCACTTCTTCACTTCCACCCTTAACCAAACAGGCCCGTAGTCAACTTGATGGTGGGTATAATTTGTGGTGAAATGGATGGGGGTCCTCGTACCTTTTTTCCTTTTAGAGGTCAAACACCCACAAGGTCAAAGCAGAAGGACCAACAAAAAAGGCAACGTGTCCTCATTGAAGAGAAAGGACACTTGAACGTGGGTTCTGGTCGCCTCTGACTGCGGCCCAGTCCAAGCCCATGAAGACGTTGACACTTTCCTCAAACGTGGAACACGGCGGCCCAGCAGCAAAACTCTCTATTCCTAGCTCTATTTTCTTGGACCCTTCGCAAACAGAAGCGGTCATATCACCCTTTTGACTTGGAAATTGCACGCCATGGGTTTGGGCCCACAACCAAATGCGGATCTGAACCCGTTTTCGGATTAAGGATTGAACGAACTATGTGAACTGAAACTGTACTAATATGTTAATTTGGCTATTTAGTTTGGATTCTTAAAAATTTATACCTATATAGATGATCAGAATGCTTACAAGATATCACCAGAGCCTAATATTTGTTGGGAGAGAGTATAAAATCTTATTGATAGAATTTTTTTAACTCATTGGGAGAAAATAACACAAAGTTTGGAGGTCAATGGCGTGCCGAAGACTTGGTTAAAGATCAGAACTATTCGGTCGACCGACCATGCACAAAAGCGCGCAAGAAAAAGAAAGGAGTTTGTAGCGATCGACCGCCCAGAGGAAGCAGCGCAACATATGACAGTCGATCGACTGGGCGATTGACTAGAAGATTATTTTGGCTCTGCACAACTAGTGGTCCAAAGCGCAATGTTGAACTTGTACAGCTAGCAGCCGACCGCCGATGGACCGCACCTCGGTTATGGGCTGTTTCCTTTGCGATTCTGGATTTGTTTTTGATCCAAATTCGGATCTGTTGGTTTCCTTTTCTTCATGAATTCTATGGCTATATAAAGAAAGGTATTGTCTCCAATATTTGTAACCTACATTGTTTAATTAATAATTTTTTCTCTCATTCTACGTCGAGGATGTAGGTAATTGCCGAACCTCGTTAAATATGTGTTTTTTTTACTTTTCTTACTGTGTTCGTGACTATTCGGCATCTAAACTCTGATGTTTGCACGTTGACCTCCAGTGCTAATTTCCCAACAATATCTCGATACTGCAGATTGAACTATGTGAACTGAACTCGGTGCCAATCGATTCTTTTGGTTTTCAGATTCGGATTCGGATGTGGAATGATGTGGGCCCCAATTGGCCACCCCCTTCTCCATGCTTTGACTCCCTCTCCTTTCAACTCTACCCGCCGTTTTCTTCTCCGACACCTGTCCCTTGACGCATGGCCTCTCGTCACTCTCTCGATCCTTTGCATCCAAATGGTGACAAAGATGGCTTTATTTCTCACTCTCTCCTCTCTGTTTCTCTTCAACGTTTCTCTTTAATCTCGTCTCTTGACTACAAATAATTCTCTACAACTTCTATCATCAATCAATCTAAAATATCTAAATGGAGAGAGGGGGAGGAGTTGGGCTCATCTTGGATGCCTCCTCCTCCATTGCCGCCGCCGCCGCCTCTGCTGCAACTGCTTTCTCATCAAACCCTAATCGGGTTCTTGACGAGATGGATTTCTTCTCCACCGAGAAGAAGAAGAAACCGTCGTCGGCCCTCGACTCCGATCTCAAGGTCCCCAGCCTCAGCAACAATGGTCACCATCATCATCCCAATGTCAATGTAAGCAAAATTTGATATGTATCTATCTGCATGTAATATTTGATATGAATTTATTCTGTTATTTCTGTGATTTTGTGATTTTGTGATTTTAATGGCGTGTATATGATCAAACTGATCCGACGCTGGCTCGGATAGCTCTCGAAAATGAAAACTAAACAATGACAGTACACAGGAGGAATTTTTTTGTGGGTGGCTCAAGTGAGTCACCTCTTTTTGTTGTTTTTTATTTATAGAAAAAAGGAAAAACTGATTCCCAAAAAATCTCCCGCATTCCACATGAACGTGGGCACTCCTCCACGTTTCACTCACGTTCACTGTGAGTGCCCATGTTCACAGTGAACGTGGGTTCAGTTATTAAAAAAAACTGAAATTACTAACAATCTCCCCCTAATTTTTGCTTTTGATCTGCTGCATCTTCATGACGCCGATCTTTTCGCGAAGCTCCTCGAACCTATGTTTTCCCAGTGGCTTTGTCAGAACATCAGCCAGTTGTTCCGCTGTGCCCGTGTGTGCCAGCTCGATGTCCCCACGTTCCAGGCATTCTCGAGTGAAATGGAATTTCACGTCGATGTGCTTACTGCGGTCATGTAACACTGGATTTTTCGCCAATGCAATGGCCGCTTGGTTGTCAACCTTGATGATTGGTGCCGCGACACGAATTCCTGTGATCTCCTCCAGAACGCGTCTGAGCCAGACCGCCTGGCAAGCTGCCGCCGCAGCTGCCATGTACTCGGCCTCACACGACGACTGCGCCACCACCCGTTGCTTCTGTGACAGCCATGACACAGGGTTCCCACCAAGGAAAAAGATCACGCCCGTCGTGCTCTTGCGATCGTCGATGTCGCCGCCCATGTCACTGTCACTGTATCCTTCCAGCACGAGCTCGCCAGTGTCGCGCCTGTACTGAATCCCGTACTCTATTGTTGCCGCCACATGTCGCAGCAAGTGTTTTAGCGCCGCCATGTGCTCTTGCCTTGGTTCCTCCATGAACCGACTCAAGTATCCAACACTGAACGACAGTTCGGGCCTCGTATGGAGCAAGTACCGCAAGCTGCCGATTAGGCTGCGATACTGAGTTGGATCGACCGGCGACGTCGTGCTCTTCTTGGACAGCTTCAGGCGCGTCTCCATGGGCGTCGCGCACCCGTTGCAGCTCCCCATGCCGGCCTTCTCTAGTAGCTTCACGGCGTATGCGCTCTGGCATAGCTGAATCCCCAGCGGCCTTGCTTCACTTCAATTCCGAGGTAGTACGACAGCACCCCTAGATCACTCATGCGGAACGCCGTCTTCATCTCGGTCTTGAACACTTCAATCTCCGGCGCAGACTCCCCCACGATCAGCAAATCGTCGACGTAGACGCCAACAACAAGCCTGGAGCCTCCTCTGACTCGAGTATACAGGCCATGCTCCGATTTGCACCGGCGAAAACCAAGTTCAGTCAGACTGGTGTCAAGCTTCGCGTTCCAAGCCCGTGGCGCCTGTCGCAGCCCATACAGCGCCTTGTTCAGCTTCAACACCATGTGCTCCTTGCCTTCAGCACTGAAACCCGGCGGCTGGGTCACATAGACTTCCTCGGCGAGTTCCCCGTTCAAGAACGCGGACTTCACGTCCATGTGATGCACCAACCACCCATTGTGTGCAGCCACCGCCAGGACCAGCCGCACAGACTCCATTCTTGCGACCGGCGCGAATACTTCCTCAAAGTCGATGCCCTGCCGTTGCACATACCCCTTTGCAACTAGCCGCGCCTTGTGCTTGACGATGTCGCCGCGCTCGTCACGCTTCAGCTTGAACACCCACTTCAAGCCGATGGCGCGGTGACCCTTCGGGAGCTCGACCAGGGTCCAGGTCTTGTTCTGTTCGATCGATACCATCTCCTCGAGCATCGCCACGCGCCACTCCTTTTCCTGCTTGGCCGCTTCTACCGTGACTGGTTCGTCGCCGATCACCATCATGAGCACCTCTTCAGGAACCTCCTGCAGCTCGCGCTCTGCCAGCCCCGGCGGCGTCCCTGGGCCGATGATGTCGTGCATAGCCCGGAGCCGCAAGGGCGCATCATCATGGTCGGCATCGAGCGGTGGCGTTGCCAATGGTGACGTCCTCATCCCAGTAGCCGGTGGCGTGTGGGGCTCTGACCCGCACGAGGACAGTGCCGCGCGTGGTATGTTTGACGGCGAGCGCGGGGCAGACACCGCCGAAGGCGTGCCAGGCACAGTCGCCCCACCGTCTTGGCGCATCGTACCCCCATAGAGATGAACTCGATGTGAAATGGATCCTCGCCTCCGTTCGCCGCGGAAACGGCTTCCTGGCCCCAGTCCCAGGGCCGATCTTCTTCGAACACCGCATCACGGGACACCGTGACACGGCGCGTCGCTGGATTGCAGAATCGCCAGGCCTTGGAACCCGGCTCATACCCCACGAACACCATGGGCGTACTCCTGTCCTCCAGCTTGGCAAGCCGCTTGCTACCTTGCTTGACATGCGCGACACAGCCAAAAGTGCGTAAAAAATGAACGGCAGGTTTGGTTCCATGCCATACCTCAAACGGAGTTTTGCCGTCCACGCTCTGGGTTGCTGAACGGTTCAGGATGAACACCGCCGTGGATGCTGCCTCCCCCCAGAACCAGCCCGGTATAGACATGGCCTTCATCATGCTGCGCGCCATGCCCATGACCGTCTGATTGCGTCGCTCCACCACCCCGTTTTGCTGTGGAGTGTACGGGGAAGTGAGGTGGCGCTGAATCCCCTCATTGGCGCAGTGGTCGGCGAAGGCTCCCGCAGTGAACTCGCCACCGCGGTCGGTACGCAAGGTACTGAGTCTTCTTCCAGCTTCCGCCTCGGCCCGCGCCTGGAATTTCTTGAACGCCGTCGCGGCCTCGCCCTTGGACTCCAGCAGGACGAGCCACATGTACCGGGTCAGATCGTCGACGAGGAGGAAGAAGTACTTGTTGCCGCTCGGAGTGCCGGCGTCACTGGCCCGCACAAATCCCCATGCACGAGCTCCAGTTTATGCTGCGCTCGGTACGCCGCCTCGCTCGGGAACGCCAGCCTGCGCTGCTTGCCTGCCAAGCAGCTGTCGCACACTTCGTCAACGTGTTCAATTGAGGGCAGGCCACGTACCATATCTTCCTGTGCGAGTCGGCGGAGTCCCCTGAAGTTCAGATGTCCGTAACGCGCGTGCCATCGCCACGCCGCGCTGGACCCTTGCGCCGCCAGGCACACCGGCTTGCCGATGTCGAGTGTCAGCATGTACAGGCGATCCTCCGTGCGCCGCACCTTTGCCAGCAGCCTCCCCTGCGGGTCCCAGATCCTGAGGATGCCGCCGTGCAGCGCGATCCTGTAGCCGTCCTCGTCCAGTTGCCCGATGCTGACGATATTCGCTGTTAGACGCGGAATGTGGTACACCCCGGCAAGCGCCTTGTGACCGCCGTCCTTGATCTTGAAGAGCACCTTGCCGCGCCCCTCAATTCTCGCCACCGATCCGTCGCCGAAACGGACCGAGCCGTGAATGCGCGTGTCGAGGTCGGCGAACGCCGCGCGCTCCCCTGTCATGTGGTTGGTGGCGCCCGTGTCGAGGATCCAGCGTGTGCAGCCGTGCTCCCCCTTCTCTCCGAGTTGCACTAACAGCTTGCTCTCGTCGAGGTGGACGGTCGATGACGACGCGCCTTCACCGCGGGCATCTCCTGGAGTGCCTCCTCATCGGAAAGGGTGGCCCTTGCCACCATCAGGGTGGTCTCCACCTCCTCCTCCACCTGCGACGAATGTGTCTGTTCATCTCTCTTCTTCTTCCTGCACTCGCGCGCCCAGTGGCCCTTCTTGTCGCAGTAGCGACACTCGTCGCCAGCCACGCCTTGGCCGTCGCGACTGGTGTTGCCGCCGCCGCGCCTGCCCCTGTCTCGACCGCGACCGCGCCCGCGGCCACGACCTTTCCTTCCGCTTGACGACGCCTCCTTCGAGCGTTCCGGCCCCCATTGCCCGTCATCTTGAGACGCGAAGACAGTCGGGCCACCAGCTCGTCCTCCGTCAGGTTCAATTTCGCCAGCGCGTCGCCGTCGCCGCTGCTTCCGCCGCCGAGCCTCTCTTCCGTGGCTTTAAGGCGGCCAATCAATTCGTCGACCGTCACCTCGCTCAAGTCGAGCAAGGTTTCGATGGAGGCGGCGATCTGCTCGAACTTGGGCGGTACTGCCTGCAAAAACTTACGAACGATTTCCTCCTCGGTGTAGCCATTGCCGAGCGTCGCGAGTTGTGTCGAGAGTCGGCAGATACGCACGCCGAATTCGTCCACCGTTTCCCCGTCGCGGAACTTGAGCGCGTCAAATTCCCGCCGGAGCGTGCTCGCTCGCGCCTTGCGAACGCGATCGGCGCCGACGTTGCGCAGCTGCAACGAGTCCCACGCGATCTTCGCTGACGCCTTGCTTGCGATGGTCCCCATCAACTCCGGTGGCACTGCCTTGGTGATCACCTCGAGCGCCATGCGATCTTCGGTGTAATCGTCAGTGCCGACGCTCACAGCAAGCCACAGGCCCCGCGCCTGCAACATAACGCGTATGAGTGCCGCCCAATCAAGGTAATTGGACTTGGTGAGCATCGGGAACGCCCCGCTGCTGCTGATCTCCTTTGTAACCCGGTGTATGACGAGTCCCCCTAACCCGCCACCGCCGGAGCCGCTTGCGTGCCCGCCGTCGCCTCCCATAGGCGTGTCGTCGTCCAGACGGATCGACGGAGTGGCGAGGAAGATGAACCACGACGGCGAGGCATTAGTCGCTCTGATACCAATTGATCCGACGCTGGCTCGGATAGCTCTCGAAAATGAAAACTAAACAATGACAGTACACAGGAGGAATTTTTTTGTGGGTGGCTCAAGTGAGTCACCTCTTTTTGTTGTTTTTTATTTATAGAAAAAAGGAAAAAACTGATTCCCAAAAAATCTCCCGCATTCCACATGAACGTGGGCACTCCTCCACGTTTCACTCACGTTCACTGTGAGTGCCCATGTTCACAGTGAACGTGGTTCAGTTATTAAAAAAAACTGAAATTACTAACACAAACAGACTGGTCTACAGAGCGATCAGGTGTCATCCAATGAAGAAGACAGAGAAATCAGAAATGATCAGGTGATTATTTCATTAATTAATTAATAAGAGATTGAATGAAAACAAAATATGTTATTATTCCAAAGATTAATTTCTCTCAAAAAAAAAGTTCTTGATTTCCTCTATGACTTTGAGTTTGAGGATTTTTTTCCCCTTTTTTTTTTTAAAGGAAGAGATTGAGGTATTTGATGATAATTATCATTATTATCATAAAATTGACTAGATCGAACCCATAACAACAAATTAATATCATAAAAGGATAATTGAATAGAGTTATATAAAATATTATGAGGGCTCAAATGTGCAAGTGATGATGAAATTAATTAGCATGCAGAACAAGAAACCCTAAATTATTATTTGTTCTTTGAGTGCAATTAATTTATTATCTTTTTTCTGTTAATTGCATTTTTTTTTTCAGTTGTTATCTCATAAATTTAGCTAGAACCCATAACCACAATTAGTATCATAAAAGGATAATTGAAAAAAACTATTTCCAAATTTATGAGGGTTCAATGCAAGTGCTGATGATATTAATATGGCACGTAAAACAAGAAACCCTAGATTATTTGCTCTTTGAATGAAATTAATTAGTTTAATTAATTATCTTTTTTTTTGGGTTAAATTTGCTTTGATTCAGTTGCTAGTGATGCAAGCTGAGCTTTGCAAACTGAAGGAAGAGAACCAGAGGCTGAAGAGAATGCTAAGCCAAGTCACAGGCAACTACAACTCGTTACACATGCAATTCATCTCCTTCATGCAACAAAAGAATCAGAGAAATATGAATGGAAGCACACAAATGCAGCAAAAGTAATTAAATTAAATCAATCATTAATTTAATGCAAGTTTATTAGATCATTAGGTTTTTGAGCTGCATATGATCGGTAAGTAGGAGACAGTTTCTTTCATGACTACTTTCAGGCCACAAATGATAACATAAGAGTGTTATCTTGTGAATTCAATAGAGCCCATGAGTTTTTTCTACTAATGTCAATAGAATACGATGGTTTTCTACAAAAGGCTTATAGTAGATGTGTGTTTCCTTCAGGCCATTGATGAGAAGATGGATGTGAAGAAGCAAGCGATGGTGCCGAGGCAGTTCATGGACCTCGGCCTGGCCTCCGCCGACAACGAGGAGGATCTATCCATGGATAATGGTGGTGGGAGTATGGAGAGATCAATCTGCCCTAATAACTTTGAAGGCCAATCAATTAATCATCGAAATGGAATGAACAAGGTAGTAGTTTTAGGAAGGACACAGTGCCCTTTGAGCAAGGGAAGCCCCAAATTGTCAGAGAGGAGAGCCCTGAACAGTCCTCACCGGGCTGGGTGCCTCACAAAAACCCCCAAGCTGTCTTCATCGAGCAACTCTGAGCAGACCCAAGAGGCCACCATGAGGAAAGCTCGGGTGTCGTTCGGAGCTCGGTCCGAGTCTGCCACGGTAGTTAGACCATTTATATGTACATATATTCCAATAAAAATTCAGCATTTGTTGGTGTTTTATTCAATCATGTAGTTCAGATCACTGATGGATGTCAATGGAGGAAGCGAAGGGGAATCCGTGCCCGCGGGCATATTACCGGCCGTCGGCTGCCCCGTGCGCAAACAAGTAATGCTTCTTCTCAGTTCTCATTGAAACTGTCGGCTAAAAAACAAACAGTTATGTTTTTCTTTTGAGTTGCAACGCATAGTGAGACTCATAATTTCCCCACCTTTACAGGTCCAAAGGTGTGCCGAAGATCGCTCAATCCTGATAACAATATAGGAAGGCAACCACAGCCACACCCTCCCACCGGCAGCCGTGGCCATAGCGTCCACCAACTCGGCGGCTGCAACGACCGATTCTCCTCTCAGGCTCCATGTCGAGCGCCGACAGCATAATGAACCCTGACTTTCTTGCAAAAACTACGTTAACATGCTCCTCTAGTCTTGCCACGATATCTGCATCCGCTCCGTTTCTGACCGTTACCCTAGACCTCACCCAAGCCCCAACCCTCTTCAGGGTCAGAGGCCAGCTGCGCAGTTACATCTCGCATTGCCCAACGGGACGTCAAACTCCGGCTCGTCGTCGCCCCCGCAAATCTTCGGGCAGAGCCTTGGCAGCCAGTCGAAGTTCTCGGGGCTTCAGATGTCGTCATCGGCCGGGCTGGAGCAGAAACCATTGTTGCTGGCTGCAGACATGGTGAGCGCTGCCACGACAGCGATCACGGCCGATCCAAACTTCACGGCGGCGCTGGCGGCCGCGATAACTGCTATAATTGGCCATGGTGGTGCTGGGGATCATCAGACAGGCAACAGCATCAGCATTAGAGACAGCAGAAATAAAAATACTTAATTAGAGCAATTTTTTTAAAAAAAATCTTATTTTGTTTCATTTTTTTTTTATTCCTATTGGTCATGAATTTTTTGGTTTGACATTTGGAAGCAGAGAAAAAGAGACTGAATTAGATCGGCTTCTGTTTAATTTAATTGTTCGTTAATAAGGTAGAAATTAAATTTGAAGTTGATTGGGTCTAGCTTTTGAATTTCAAGTCGTTGAGGTGACACGAATTGTTTAAAGCACGTGAAAAATGTGGAGTCAGTGAGAGAAATTGATGGACCTTGTGATGTCCGATGAATGAAGACAAGTCAACGGGTTCGGTGATCTGATTTGGCCCTAAAAACGAACATGAAATGCAGGGAACTTGTATGGTTAAAAATCGTGATTCATCGTGTTTGAATGTTTTATGTTTTCATTATTTTTGTTGCCTTTTCTGGACATCTTTTTTCTTAAGACTCTGTATGTACTGTTTGTTTGCTGTGAAAATAGAGAAGGAAGATGTGTGGGCCTCATGTTTTAAACTTAGTATTTTACAGCTATGATGCTAAGTCTGAATTCTGAGCTAAAAGCTTGGAAAACACCTGAAAACTGACCGAGTAGCGCTCACACACTTTTCCTCTATTTGTTTTCCAACAGCCAAACAAGATCTAATTATCAAACGCTAATATTTTTCATTTTGTTTTCTTTTCTGCCTTTTTTCTTCATATTCTGTTTTTAACATGATCATCGACTCCGGCTGAGTTGGGGACAATATTAATGGAGTTTCAAACATAAAAATATTTATCGCTTTATTAGTTGTGTGTATTTCTTCTTCTTTTCCCTCCTTTTCTTCTATTTCTTTTTTTTTTTTTTTCCTTTTTTTCCCTTTTGGGGGGGGGGGGGGGGGGGGGGGGGGGGGGTTAGCTAAAGTTCTTTATTTAAAAGATAAGAAACCTCATAAAGAAAGGAAATAATTGTTCAATTATATGAGAACAAACTGCCAACTTCCTAAAGGAGGAATTATAACTAATACCAAGACAATTTATCATTAACTCAAATTCAACATGTGGATAACATATTCTTACAAATATAGAAGCCAACTCATCATTGACTCAAATTCAACATGTGGATAGCATGGTCTTGCAAATATGGAAACCAGCTCAAAATTCAACATGTGGATAGCATGGTCTTGCAAAGATGAAAACCAGCTTATCATTGACTCAGAATTCAACATGTGGACAACATGGTCTAGCAAATATGGAAGCCAGCTTATCATTGACTTAGAATTCAATATGTGGGCAACATATTCTTGCAAATATGGATGCTAATAGTAAGACTCCAATATAAAAGCTGTTATCTATTGTATCCCTAAGACTAGTGCACTAATTTAATTAAATGTGCTAATCTTCTACTTGTTATTCTTTATATAAAGAGCACTGCTCCATTATATTGCATAGAGAAAAATATTGAAATAAAATAAAGCCTTCAGATTTCATAAGTATTATTTTAATGGTATCAGAGCTATCTTAGTCAAACGACTCTTACTCTTTGTTCCTACCCAACTCATTTAAATCCCAATCCACTACACCATGGCGACCAACACAACCATCACCAACATCGTCAACTTCGTCACCGTCAAGCTCAACAAGGAAAACTATCTCTTTTGAAAATCTGACTTCCTTCCAATACTCTCCACCTATGATCTCATGGGCTTCGTCGACGACACTAACAAATGCCCATCTCGTTTTCTTGATGATGCAAGCAGGAACCCTACGACCACCGCGAACCCAAATACACGGAATGGCACAAACAAGATCAGACTCTGTTGATCTGGATTTTCGCCACCCTCTACGCACTGTGCTTCCATACGTGGTTGGCTGCTGAATGGCCATTGTAACTTGGAGCATCTTGAAGAAAAGATTTGCAAACGTATCTCATGCGCACACCATGCGGCTCAAAGCTCGGCTGCAAAACACCACAAAGGAGAAAGGTCTGTCTCAGACTATCTTCAAGCTATTCAAGAGATTGCTGATCAACTTGCAGCAGCTGGCCAACCAATTGCCGATGAAGATCTAGTTCTCCACATGCTATGTAGGCTACCGTCGGAATATGACGCCTTTGCCACCTCAATCAGAGTTCGGTCCGATGCTATAACTGCAAAAGATCTTCATTCTCTTGTTCTCAGTGAGGAAGTCACTGTCAATGAACGTGTAAGGTCAGTCACTCAATCTGACTCCTCACCAGTAGCCTTATATGCCTTTTCCTCCTCCAGATCTCTGGTAAACAGATCTACATCAACCCAAATTATAAAGGAAAACTCCAAAATTATATCCCTAATTTTCAATACAAGAGACCATCCAATTCTAGTTCAAAACAATCCCCCTTCAGAAACTGCTCTCCTTAATCCAATAGCGAATCAAATCCAACATCCATCAATTCCTCCTCCAAACCAACCTGTCAAATCTGCATACCAGGACATACTGCTATCGACTGCTACCAGCGTATGAATTATGTTTATCAAGGTAAGCCCCCCACAAAGATTAGCTGGTGGTGGCACAATACTCGAACATGATGGATCAATGGATCGCTGACACAGGTGCAACTCATCATATCTAGTGATCTCTCAAACTTATCCCTCAAGTCAGAATACCATGTATGGATGTAGTGATTATAGGAAATGACATGAAACTTTCAATCTCATTTATTCTTCCACCATCCATACACCTTATTCTTCTTTTCTTCTCAAACACATTTTACATGTTCCATCCTTAAAACACAATCTTTTCTCAGTGTAACAATTTGCTCGTGATAATAATGTCTCACTAACTTTTGATGCTAATCATTTTCTTATCAAGGAAAATCCGTCGGGACAGGTTCTCTACAAGGGCATTAGTAACAACGGTCTCTACACTCTTCCTCACCATATGTCACTCACCACCCCTCCTCCACAAGCTCATTCCACCACCGCTATCTCTTCAACATCTTCTTGACACCGTAGGCTTGGACATTCGTCATCGGCGACTCTACAAATACTTCGCTTTCAACTTCCACTGTTCTCTATTTTAAGGACAAATCCACAAACACCTCATTGTTGCTCTGCTTGCCAACTTGGTCGGAGTGTAAAACTTTCATATTCACCATCAAATAAAGTCCACACGCCCTCTTCAATTAATCCACTCGGATCTATGGGGTCTGTCTCCTATTGTCTCAAATTCTGGTTACAGGTACTATGTAGTGTTTATTTATGACTGGTCCAAATTCTTATGGATTTTTCCATTATTTAAAAAATCTGATCTTCTACTTGTCTTTAAGGATTTCCTTAATAAAATTAAGTTGTTTTTTGATTCCAAAGTATGTGTTTTCGTTCAGATGGTGGTGAGAAATTTACAAGTAAACAATTTGAACATATCCTATCCTCTCGTGGTATTATCCATTAATTCAGTTGCCCATATACACTTGAGCAGAATGGCGTGTCTGAAAGAAAACATCGCCATCTGTTATACATGACTAGAATCTTACTTGCTGATTCTGGATTACCCTTAAAATCTTGGGTAAACACAGTTCTGACTGTTGTTTTTCTCATAAATCGGTTTCCCTCTGTCAAACTGAACAATGCTTCCCATTATCAAGTCCTGTACAACACCAAACCAAACTATACTCATCTTAAAATATTTGGATGCTTATGTTTTCCCTGGTTGAGACCATATTTCAAGCACAAGTTGCAGAATAGAAGTGTACCATGTGTTTTCATTGAGTATGGAAGTTCCTTTAAGGGTTATCATTGTCTTGACCCCAAAACAAGGCGTGTTTACACTGCGCGTCATGTCATCTTCGATGAAAACCAATTTTCCTTCTTACAATCCTCTAATCAACATCATTACCCATCCTCAATCTTCTTCTTCTACATCCGCTATAACCATGGTTCCTATTTTTCCCTCAATCAGTACCAACTATCTCCAACAACTATAACCTCCATCCTCATCAGGCAACCCAACCTCCATAATGTCCGTCTCGGATATTGACTCGCCCATTTCAACAAATAATGTTCCTATATCACCTCACTCCACCACTAAATTCTTCATCCAATACTTCTCCACCAATTCATGCTGATATATCAACAACTCCCATTCCTCCTTCAGATCCTTCTCTACCAACCATACCACCAATAGTGCATATTCCATCTCCACCACATATAGTACAAACTTTCACTACAACCACATTAATACCTCCCACCTCATTCATCCTTAACACTCATCCCATGACTACCAAAGCAAGGATGGCATTTACAAGCCAAAAAGCACTCCAATCCACTCATACCCACTTCCTATGTCTCCAAATGCCATCACTATTCCACTGGCTCCTACTTGTGTCACACAGGCTAACAAGGATCCACGATGGTGAGATGTGATGGCGGATGAAATTTCTGCACTTATGGATACTAAAACTTGGACACTGGTCCCTCCTCCACCAAATCAGAACATAATCGGTTGTAAATAGATATATCGTGTGAAACAAAAAGCTGATGGTACCGTTGATCGCTTCAAAGCTTGGCTAGTCGCTAAGGGATTTACTGAGCAACCAGGTATTGACTATGAAGATATTTTTAGTCTGGTCGCGAAGTCCTCCACCATTTGACTAGTATTTGCTGCTCAACACAGTTTAACTAGCCTATGAAACAACTTGATATTAACAATGCTTTTCTGCACGGCTATCTCAATAAACTGATTTTCATGACTCAACCGTCTGGCTTCATCGACATAGTCAACCCAACTCATGTATGCCGGCTTTCAAAATCTCTATATGGTCTAAAACAAGCTCCTCGAGCCTGGTATGAACGACTCCGTCAATCTCTTTGGGAGCTGGACTTCACTATATCACCTTCATATCCATCACTATTCATTCAAAAATCTCTACTGATATGGCAATTGTTCTTATATATGTGGATGACAAACTCCTCACTGTATCTTATATTCCAATATGTCAAGTTATCATAACTACATTGGGCAATATCTTTCCAATCAAGGACTTAGGTGATGCAAAATATTTTCTCAGCCTCAAGCTCCATCGAACAAATGATACTTTGTATATTGCTCAATCAAAGTATATAGTTAACCTTCTTCAACTGGCAAAAATGGATGGATCCAAATCTTCCTCCATTCCCATTTCTATTAGTTTGAAGCTGGGGATATTCTGCCTGATTCATTTCAATTTCGCTCACTTGTTGGAGGTCTATAATATCTTACGTGGACACGACCATACATCTCATTCTCATTAAATCAAGTATGTCAATTTTTGAAGGAACCCAGGACCCATATCTTATTGCAATCAAAAGAATCCTGAGATATCTCAAGGGTACCGCTAACATGGGCCTAGTCTATAGGCGTAGCATCCTTCACCTCAATGCTTTTGCCGATGCCGATTGGGCAGGCTCCTTTCATGATCGGAGATCAACAACTGGTTATTGTATTTATCTCGGATCCAATCCTATATCATGGTCAGCAAAGAAACAACACACCGTAGCACGGAGCTCCACGGAAGCTGAATATCAAAGCTTAGCACACATGGCCACTGAGATTTGCTGACTCACCTATATATCGAGGGATCTCTACATACCATTGACAACTCCTCTCACCTTTCATTGTGACAATTTAAGTGCACTAGCCATCGCCACAAATCCAGTTTTTCACGCCCGGACAAAGCATGTTGAAATCGACTACCACTTTATTCGAGAACTAATTCTTCTCAAAAAGATTTCTCTTCGATATCTCTGCACCAAGGATCAAACAACAGATATCTTCACCAAGCCATCTCCTCCATTAGGTGTTATACTGTCCTTAGCAAATTTTCCCTGTGCAACTGTCAGTTCAGTTTGAGGGAAGTAATAACAAGACAACTTATCATTGAATCAAAATTCAACATGTGAATAATATGCTCTTGCAAATATAGAAGTCATCTCATCATTGACTCAAAATTCAACATGTGGACAATATGGTCTAGCAAATATGGAAGCCAGATTATCATTGACTCTCAGAATTCAACACGTGTACAACATGGTCTTGCAAATATGGAAGCTAATAGCAAGACTCTAAATATAAAAACTGTCATCTATTGTATCCCCAAGATTAGTGCACTTATTTAGTTAAATGTGATAATCTTCTACTTATTATTCTCTATATAAAGAGCACTACTCCATTATATTTCATGGAGAAAAATATTGAAATAAAATAAAGCCTTCATATTCCATAAATATTTTTTTGTAATAACTTATATGTAGAGAATTGTTTTACATAATTCACTTTGAGAATTATATATATATTATTATATATATATATATATATATATATATATATATATATTATATATTATATATATATATATATATATATAATATTTATACATGGTAAATCTATTTTTTTCATCTAATTTTCTTCACTTCAAAATGTGGATTGTTTTCTATGTACGTGCATGCAATGGGAAGAATATAGTCACATGTAACAACTAACAAGGAAATGCTTTTGGAATTTGGATATTAAGTCAGTCCCCTCTTAAGATTCCATTCAATTCTCATATAAATCCATAATTGATAGAAAACAGCCAACATTTAAATAAAATGAAAGATGTCATATAAATCCATAATGTGAATATATATTGAGAATAAGGGATATGAGCTACAGCTAGTTCCCACATGTGGATCGATGATCCGCACCGTTCAATATTATTTGTATTTTCTCAATAAATACTGGATAAAAAATTATGAGTTTTGAAGATCGTTTGCCCATTGATTAAGTGCTACAAACTTTTTCAAATTTGTCTATTCACAAGAACCGTCCAATTTGCAACCACGTAGTGGATGAGCAAATGACTTTTAAAACTTATGATTTTTCATCCACAGACCCTTGAGGGTATATAGATCATTATGAACGGTGTGGATCATCTACATAGATGATCAATACATAAAAAAAAGGTGCAGCTCATATAAGTTTACATGAGTTTAAGGTCATATCTCTTATTTTCGTATATATTATAGATTTAAAAATATTTTATACAAATTATATTCTTGATAAGTTTAACATTAATGATGAGAATAAAATGAAGAACTTTAAGAAAGTTGGTAAGACATGTGACTTGTGACAAAGTTCAAAGTAGATTTCCAACATTGTTAGAGGGACTTTTTATCGTTAGGTAAGAGGTGAATAACTTATACACAAAAACAAAATGCAATAGGGGAATTATTATGTGTTGAGTTTTGAAGAAGAACCCAAAATTTTATTTGAAGAATCTAAAAAACAAAATATTTTTATTTAAACTTTTTCTCAACTACAGCTCCTATTTTTTTTCCCTCTTTCTTCCAAAAATATTGAATATCATAAAATATTTTTATTCAAACTTTTTCTCAAATATAACTCCTCTTTTTTTCTTTCTCTATCACAAAACATTGAAACTAAAAAAAATTCACTCTCTTTCTCTTTATTATTCTTTGCTACAAAATATTGTATATGTCTCTTCTTTTATGGAAAAAAATAAATATAAATTCAACTCAAAATCACACTTCTATTTTTTATCTACTACTTAATTTATTAAAATATAAAAGAAATAAGAAATTCTTAAACTAATCATAATACATCATGACTGTAAGACTAAATTTTAGAAACTAAAAAAATCCTAAATCAACTCAACTTTGACTTTCCTATTTTCATAAGGATTTGAATTATGATTTCCAACAGCCTCCCTTAATTCAAATCCTTCATTAACACTTGATGCTTTTAATTTTTCATAGCAGTTGAATTTCTCTTGATTTTTCTTGAAATACTCTGATTTTTTTCTTTAAACTTTCTACTTTTATATCTTCTTTTATGACAAGTAAGGTACTTTTACTTTTTTTTTTGTCCAATTGTTGTTCTATTGTTGGACACGAGCTCGAATCTTTCTTAATAGTGATCATAATGCTCTTCTTTTATATTCTTTTATTTTGATGATCTCGAATTTTTTTTTTCCTCTGACGTGGTTACTTGACTTTCTTCACTACTAAAATAAGCATAATTTGGTCCTCTTTTGTTACTGTAACTTGAACTTATCCAAGATTTTTCTTTTCTTCTTGTCTTTCTTTTTCTACCTTTTCTTCTTATTCTTCACCTTCTTCTCTTTCTTCTTTCCTTTTTTATTCTTCCTTTTCTTTGTTTTCTTTTCGTTATTCTTTTTTTCCTCTTTTCAGAATCACGCTCTAATGATTTTTTTCAGATTCTATGAGTATTTCTTTTTTGAACTCTTTAATTTCTTAAATTTCTTCCATCTCCTCTTTTAAGTATTGAATGTCCTGAATTCTTTCCATCATTTTTCTTGAATTTTTTGGTTTCTTGAGTTGTCTCTAACTTTTTCTCTCCATAAGCTTTTTGCAAGTTTTCCCCAGCACGCTCTGTTATTTCATT
Organism: Agave tequilana; assembly: GCA_038442645.1. NCBI lineage: Eukaryota > Viridiplantae > Streptophyta > Magnoliopsida > Asparagales > Asparagaceae > Agave > Agave tequilana. The sequence continues at coordinate 551 of JAVJIF010008827.1, read as the reverse complement.
TGTAATGATGTCAAAAGCATTTTCATCAACTGCACAATATATTAAGAGACTCATCATGTTGTTCTTCCTTGTTTAGACCTTTCATTTGGCTATAATTTGTCTTCATCTTTTTGTTGTTCCTCATAACTTTTTCCCCCCATGATCTTTCAAGTGTTTTGCGAGATTAATACTTCCTTCCTCTTGGTGCTTCAACTTTTATAGTTATTTTTTGTGAGAGGAAATAACAAGTTGAAATCACATTTTAGCTATCTTCTTTGCTCTTTTTAACGCTTTGTCTTTTGCATGTCGCGGACACGACTCAAGCTCTGATACCAATGTTATTTTTTTTAGAAGAAAAAATAAGCTCCCATATCACTGTTGGTTTTTTTCTGAAAAGAAGAACACAAAAAAAAAAAAATATTTTTATTAAAATTTTTCTCAACTATGACTGCTCTCTCTCTCTCAAAAATATTTAACTGACAAAATAATTTTATTGAAATTTTTCTCAACTTTAGCTCCTCTCTTCTTTGTTCCCACCTCTCTCTCTCTCACAAAATATTGAATCTCACAAA